>JAEIIJ010004093.1:0-26858 GCA_018904815.1 Drosophila ogumai
GTGCGAACAACAATAACAGAGGGCATGGGCATGGGTGTGGCAAGCGGTTGGGGCAAATGAGATTGGAGGCGGTAGAAAGAGGAGCCACAACTGAGTGACAGCCAGGCGGCTGTCGTGATTGGAGCCCAAAAGCATTTGCCGGGGAAAAAGCCAGCAGCTAAAGGTTGTTTCCTGACATACTTAACTTGTGTTTTTCACGCATTCAACAGGACATATTGCATTAAGTTGTTTTTCGAAATATTTAAGGAGATTATAGGTTAAATATTATGCATATCTATGAGGAAAATAAGAGAGGAACTATTGTCGAGAACATAAGCTATTTGTTATCTTGAGTTTCGTAAAGTTCAAGTTTTTTCCTAGATGTTTTTTTTATGACACAGGCTAAAAGTTAAGATTGAAAAAACCCCCAAACTGATCACGTAACACTCACCCAATGACAAATTAATGAGTTTTTTACTTATACTTCGTGAAGAGGACTCACCTGGAAAGAAACAGACAAAGGAGAATTCAATTACAATTTTAAAAAAAGGAAACGGCAGAGAGAACAAGTTGGAAAGGGAATTTTTCCTTCATAATTTATAGGGTATTGTAGGAAAAATCCAGGGCTGAATAAATGTATAATTAAAAAGTAAATATTAAATAAATATTAAATTTTATTCATATGTTAAATATATAATGAACATTGAACATATAAGTTTGGTTAAAATTAAAATTTCATTTGGTTCCTCTAAACCTCTGAAATGAACATTATCATTATCCCTTTATAGTAGCTATCATTTTATTATATTATTATCATTTTAAAAAAATTATACAAAATTTATTTATTTATTTTTTTTATTTATTATTAATTAAACACTTAATTTATATAACTTAAAGAACTCTTTGCCATGGAGTATACCTCTATAGATTCCATCAGCAAATGAACTCATATTTTCCTCTTAACCTCAACGACTGTTTCCGTTTGCCCCTTTTTTTCATATTTTATTTTCACATTTTCCATTTTCCATTCCCAATGGCAAATCAATTTGCGCTTTACATAAAAATCAACAAAAGACCTGAAGTTCGAGTTGGTTGGCTAAGGAAAATGGTAGATGGAAATGTGGAAATGTGTAAATGGAATTGGAGAAGGAGCAGGAGAAGGAGTTGAAAGTGGGAGTTGGGGTTGGGGTTCGTTTGGAGGGTCGCTCGAAAATCACGGCACATAACCCATTAACCCACCGTTGCCCAACTATGCATGGCGACGATTTCCATACAATTTTCCTTCTTGGTTTATTTTTTCCAGGAGGTTTTTCTTTTCTTTTTATTTTTATTTTTATTTATTTTTTTGCGGGCTTTTCTTTGTTGGCTTTTGGCCGGGGAACAGCATTTACATAATGAATTCATATGTTTAATAAAATCTACACGTGAACATGAATATACCAGGGCGGGAGTGAGGGAGTGAGGGAGTCGTCGTCGTTGTCGTCGCACAAAAGGACAACCTGAGTCCTGTGAACTGCGGCTCCCCCGCTTGGGGAGCTCCGCACAAAAGTGTGCAACACAAAACGGCAAGCGATGGCTGCTTTTTTTTGAATAGTTTGACGATGACAATGACGACGTCGCCGGCGATGACGACATGTTGACGTCATGTCGCCGCTCCTCAACGAAGTATAAAAAAAGAGGCGCGGGGGACTCAGGGCTGCTTGGCCAAATTAAAATCATATTAAATTTGCATATTGCGCCAAAGTGTCGGCACAAAGTGTCGTCTATATAGGTGTGTGTCTGTGTGCCAGCGAAACAATATTATCGGTTATCGGGTTAGCGACAGGTGTTGCATAATGGACTACGCCTGGCGGTGCTTATGGAAATTCGCTTTTAAAATTCACAATCGCCGTATGCGCGAGGGAAATGTAGAGCCAAAAGTTGACAAGAGTGCTTTGTTAATGGGTTTAACAATGAAGAATAAAAACACTATTATTAAGAATACATTAAAAAGTGCATTTATCGAAATCATCCAAATTTTTTTTTTCTAAATTTATGTTTTTTCAATTTTGCATTTGATACAAAAACTACTAAAACACCACATAAACATTATTAATAAATCATAATTCTTGTATTTAAGCTCGTGCCAACAAAAATTTTATTTTAACAGTCCTATCTTGACATTTATCGTTCTCTTTTTTTGTAACAATTATCGATAGATTATTCAAGGCAACTCAACAGAGACTGTACCCAAACACACAAGCAAAATAACTGGGACAACAAATCAACTATATTGTATTTCTCCTTCCAACTTGAACAAACAAATAAACGCAAAAGTTTTCAACAAATTCTCGACCGCAAAACTGTAAAAAACGAAAAACCAAAAACACTTCCAATGACCCAAGCCCCAAAAATAAACAGCCAGGGAGATGGAGAGAGAAGAAAAGTCATTTTGACAGCTGATGGAGGTGCGGTAAAGAGGAAAAATTCGGGAAAAAGCCAGGCGTAGGATGGTCCAAAAGTCGGTCAAGTTGTTGAGATACAGAGACAGAGAAGGAGAGAGAGAAGGACCGAGAAAGGTCATCCAATTGGCAATTGTGATAAATTGTACTTTTAAGCAATTTAAACCCAAGAAGGAATCACAAACATTTCACAACTGGCAGCAAAGGGACAGAAAGTCCTGGATCGCGTCAGCCCTCATCAAAGTCAAGGCAAAACCAAAGTTGTTTCGACTTTTCTGGCTTCGAATTCCATCTCTCTCTCTCAGTATGTTTGGTATGTAAAACTACTTTACTAATAATGCCTCAATTGTGCTACATTCCTAGAGCAGGGGGTGAAAAAGGGATTGTCCACTCTCCTCCCCCCGACTCCTTAGAGCCACAAAGCTCTCCTAAAAAAAAGGGGGAAAAAAAAAAAATAAAAACACACATGTACCACATTACCCTAGTTAGGGATATCTTCTGCTTCTTGCCTTGGGTTGATTTTTCCGTTGTTTTCGTTTTTCCCGCTCGTATTTTGTGCTCTTTTTTTCTCCTTTTGGTATCTTGAGTATTAATCCTAATTGAAGGGAAATCCCCTGATGGACACGCACTGTTTTTGGTGGGTAAAAAGGGTTGCCTTTTCCTGTGTGTGTTTTCTCTGTGCTTTTGTTTTGAGTTAGTCTTTCCTTGGCTATTTTATGGGGCTACTGTTTCGCCCTGGCTGCTTTCGGCCTTTCGTTTTCGTTTTCGTTTAGCCAAGCTGAAAAGTATCCCAAGGATTTAAGGATATCTCCCACGAGTGTGTGGGAATATATCAATTCCAGGCTCACAGGCTTTTTCTTCCACATCCCTTCAATCAAAAATCGTTGTATACTTTCCCGCTGCGCGTTGGTCGTAGCTCATAATTACAGCCACAAAAAGGACATGGCCTGAAAGGATACGCATATAAAACTTGGCCAAAAGCACAAGAAAGACAGCGAGCAGCAGAGTGAACGAAATAAAAAATGCTCAAATAGACATTTAATGATTCCCCATTGTCATTACATAAAGGTGACTTATAAAAACATTATTTCACACGCACACACCGAGCAGCAGCAGCAGTTCCATGCGGGCCGAGCTTATTTGTTGCCACGCAGGCATTTCCTGCCGGCTAACGAGCACTTTGGGCATACTACCCACACCCCCTACTTGTCCTCGTTCCCAGCTCCCAGTTTCCAGTCCTGCTTATTTTCCCATGAGCAGGACATATTAAAACCTACAAGGCGGCGATAGGTGGTAGAAATGCGGGTGAGCTATGTACTTTCTTTATCTAGTAATTTGTTAAAAGAATTAACATATTTTATCCTACTATCCTAGGTGTGGAAATTTCGTAAAAGAGAGTTAGAGATGCAACATAAAAATTATTTTTTTATGCAATGACCACACTTTATATAATTTTATAATATTTAAAGTGTGTTCTGATAATGTATAAAAGACTTAAATCATTTATAGCGTTTCTAGGTCACTCTTAGTGCATTTCTAGTATAGCCTGGCCACACTTATTAGGTTTTCTACATTTATTCATTTATTTAAATAATTCTTTCCTAACGAACTTGTAAATTACATTTTCCTGGCTTCAACTTTTGAGTAGAACTCCGCTCATAACTCTCCTTACAAGTCAAATCATTCGCTTGAGTACTTGTCAATATCAAGACCAGAATTCTGTTAACTGTTAGCTCTCCTCACACACACATACAACCGCACACTGGAAAGTGCATTGTCCTGTCGAATGTCCTGTTTCTTGAGCCATAACTGTACCCTCGAAAAATCTTTGGCAATCTTTCGTCTGTTTCACTTGAAAGTTTTAGAACTGAAGAAGTTTGTTCTCGTGCAAAGCGACCACCAAAGAAGAAGTTCTTGGCCTGCCTTCCCTTGTTCTCTGTATAGATTTCTGCCCTCTTACTACTACAGTGTTTGTTGTTTTGACTGTGCGTCCAATTCGATTTAAGTTTTGTTTTTTTATTTTTTTTTTGCCTATTGAAAGTTTACTTTGACTTTGTGTGATGGCTTTGCCTACCATTCTGAGGGCTGGGGGCTCTTTAGCACTTTCCTTTGTCCTTAACGGGGGTTTTTTTTCTAGTTTTTGTAGAGCCTTGTTAGAGCCTGGTTTTTGATCGTTGTTAATCCTAAATTAAAGTTGCTTTCAATCATTGTTGCTTTCTTGTCTTTTGAAGAAGCAATTTATGTATCTTTGCAGGGGTTTCTCTTGGGACTTTAGTCCTGATTTTTAGCATAGAAATTCTTATATATTAATTTTAATATGTTTATCTTCATTTTTAATAAATATCCTTATATTTCTGTTATTATAACCTCATGATAATCTTAGCAACAACCGAATTCTTGCAGATCTGTTAAGTTTTCTCTATCTACCAATTTATTTACCTCTTTGCACCTCTGTAGATTTGCTCTTCGGCGTTATTTTTTAAGGACTCAGAGTTCAAAGGTCGCTGTTTGTGTGGCTGTTTTGGGTAAACAATGAAATGTCCGCATATTTGGCACCATTACTCAAATTGCCATTATGCACGCGCTTCGCCTTCGCCTCGAATTGTGCCAACCAGTAATCGGGTGAGCGTCCCTCTTTCACCCCTTCCCTTTTATTTGGAAAATGTTCACCCCATTTATGGCGGCCACAAATGCAATGCAGTGGAGTTTTCCCCCGCTGGATTTTCCAGCAAACGGCAATGCGACAATCGCAGGTGAGGCAGAGAGGGAGAGAGGGAGAGTGGGTAACCGCAACCGCATAGAGCGTTGCATTTTTCGCTTTTCCAAGCCCCCCCCCCTTGGCCCGTTTTTGGCACGTGTCGAGTTCATTATCGCCTCTACACACATAAAATAAAATAATACACACACACACTACTGTACACATTTGCATTGGCATTTTCTATTGCCATTTTCTTTCTCGGTTTTGGGGGCAGCGAGCATATTACAATTTAAATTGTTCGCATGCGGCCAGGGCAAAACTTGTCGCATATTATTTATAGAGGGGGGGGACCCCACTACATATATATATATATATGTATATGTATATATATACTCTTTATATATATATATATGTATGTATATGTATATATATACTCTTTATATATATATATATACTCTACCAGTCGGCTTAAAAATGTTAAACAAGCAAAAAGCTTTGCATACATTTCGGAGGGAGGAGTCCTGGGGAGGTTCCTAGAGGAGGACCACACGCTGTGTGCGGACTAGGCTCAAGATTTATGGCTTTGCGACAGGCGGACCAGACCGACGGACAGCGGACGGACAGCAAACGGACAACGGACGGACAACCAGCCAAAACAGACAAGGGCAAACACAAGGAAGCAAGGAAGGACGGAAGGAAGAAAGAAAACAGAAAGACAGACGGGCAGAAAGCACCGAGACTGACACAGACAGGAAAAACGGAAAATAGGCGGCGGGGAAACCCTTGAAAAACTGGCCGGAACAATGAAACTTCAAGAAAACCACAAAGTTTAGCGTGGGCGGGGGGCGGGAGGGTTATAGGGGGTTAAGGAATACTTGGAGCCTAAAGAGCAGGAGGACTCCAAGCCACGAAACAAGCCAAGCGTTGATTTCCTCGTTTGCAAAACGGAGTCCAAGCCTATTTGCTTCAAGTCTAAGAACCATAAAACTTTAAGGGATTACATTTTAAGGAAAAAAGGTTTGAGGTGTAGAAATTATTTTCTAGGAACTTCGCTAATTAGAAAACATATTTTTTGTTTAACTGTTAGGATTAAAATAAAATAATATAAAATTAATAAGATTGTTTTTCACTAAGGTTTTTCAAAACCTTTAAAAAAAAACGGGCTACCAAGTTCAGTATGCATTTCTTGTAAACAATAGCATTATTTTAAACACCTTTTGAAGGGTTTTCAAAAGCCCCCTTTAAATATTATTAAATTCCTCCTTTTTTACCTTTCTCAACATGTCATCCAGCGATTCCACATCCAATCCTGCATAGTTATTGTTGAATTGACTGGAGCAATTGGACGAAGTGCTGGTGTACCGCTTCCTTCTGCCCAAGGCAGGTGAGTTGACCAGCGAGCTGGGACCACTAGACCCTGCATAGCCCAGCTGGGCGGCCGCCATCAGAGGATACAGCGAAGGATGCGGTAGCTGATGATGGCCCAGACCCAGACCCACATGGCCCAAGTGGCCCAAGTGTGAGCTGCCGCCGGGTGAGTTGCAGCAAATGGCCAGGCAAGCGGCGGCGGCAGGAGATCCTCCCACGCCTACTCCTCCTCCTACACCACGCACGGCGGCCAGCGGCGAGGGTGGAGCGGTATGATGATGCTGCAGCTGTTGCAGGTGATGCAGCGGAGAGCCATGGTGCTGCTGCTGCAGGTGATGCTGCATATAGGCCGGGGATGGAGAGGCGCTGCCGGAGGATCCGCCAGCTGGACTGGCACTGGCACCGCTACCATTCTCCACAATTGTGCTGCTCGAGCTGCAGGAGGACTCAATGATGGTGGTGGTGGTGGTGGTGCTGACTGTGACCTCCATGCTGCTGTTGGTAGTGGTGCTCAACCCTGAGTTAGGTGCTGATCCTGATCCTGATCCTGAGACTGGCCGAGACTCCGCCTCACGCTTGGCATCCATTGGTTCCACAGTTCGTTGTCCTTTTCGAGTCCTTTTTGCTGCCGATTTGGTCACACTTGCCGGTCGGCCATTATATTATAATAATTCGTGGCGCTCATTAAGCTTCAAACTTTAGAGAAGAATTGTTGCAATCTCCCTCTCTCCCCTCTCCTTTCTCTTCTATCCACTACCCTCTACGTCTGGCTGCAAATTTATGTTTGCGTATTTCCTCTTTTTTCAGATTTTTTAATTGCCACTGCATACTTTTAGGCGACGCGCCCACATGATTAATGACCCCCCAGGGAGACACCGAAATGGGGGGTTAACAGCGGGTTAAGGATTGGTTGTGGGTGGGGACATTAACCGCAGAAACAGATTGTTGTCATTTGCCATTTGATGGGACTAAATCGAAAACCGAATCCAAGTGGAAATGCGCATGGAAAACCAATTGCACAACGCCCAATATACATTCAAATATATACAAAAAAAAAATATACATATATACGTATATATATAAATAAATTAAATCTGATTCCCTGACAGCAGACAAAAGGGAAAAAGGGCAGCTTTTCTTTATATATGGACAAATGCTTTAATCGATTTTTATTTGTGTAAAAAAATAAATAAATAAATTAAATCTGTAGGTTGTCTTCACAAAAAGTGGTTTTATTTCTGTAGTCTTTTATAAATCAAAATATGTTTAATTCCTTAGAAAATACAATACTTTACTCAAGGCCCTAATCATATTTTCTCATTTAAAAATATTTTTTTAAAAATCCGTAATTTCTCATAAAAAAAAATAATAAAGAAAGCTATTTTAATATTTCTTCATTAAAAAAATATGTAAATCGAAAAATTTTCAAATAAAATATTTTAATATGACTTTAATATCATATTAATAATATGACTTTAATATGGCACAGGTAACAAAAGGAAATGTATAAATAATATTTAAAAAAAATTTAAAAACCTTTTAGATAACTAAAAAACAAAAAAAGGACCATGACCACCAAGCAGGATAAGGAAGCGAGGCAGGACTTCACACACGCTTGACTTGAGCCAGACGTTGGACGCGTTGGCAATTTACAACAAGCAGCAATCAATTCCAGAGCATAAATAACTCAATTTCCAACGCCAGGCCACGCACACACCTCCCCCAGCCAGCCACCTCTCCTCCCTGGGCTCCGGCTAATGCTGTCCGGCCATCAATAAATTTTCCGGCATTGGAAAATCGAAGGAGAAGGCAGAGACAGATTGTGAAGTCACAGGAGGAGCAGCCAGAACCAGAAGCTGAAGCTGGCTAATTAGTGGCTAAACCTTTTTCGATTATGCGCCAGACATTGGCATAAGTTAAAGCAGCATTAAGGGGGAGGGGGGGACTGGGAAGGTAAACATTAATTTATACAGAAAAAAAAATAATAAAATTTAAAAATAAAATTAACGATAAAATATATAAGCTTAACCCCAAAAGCAGTCTGAAAATACTTATAAATGCCTAAGAAACTGTCTATTTAAACCTATTTCAAATATATTTTATGGCTTAGAGTTTTCCCACAGTGTACCTCAGGGACTGGAGGAAGGACGAGGCATGCAGAGATCAGATTTCAAGTGAAGCTGGCCGAGAGAAATGCGATGCAACAGCAACAGATCAGAAGCAACAGCAGCTAAAGAGTCGCCATATGTGGGCGATGGGCGATGGGTGTTTTTTCTGCCAGAGTGTCCTGCCCAGGCAGGACATGTCCTCAGTGCAGCCTGCATGTGTGTGTGTGGTGTCTGAAGTTTTGTATCGTCCATTTAACAATGTGTGCCACACACAAAATGCACGATGATGATGATGATACATACACTAACCGAATGAGGTTGGGGGTGTCCTTTTGGTAGGGTCCTTGTGGCAGACATGGGCCAGCTACGCTCTGTGGCAGTTCTTGTAAGGACAAGCCGTTTTGGAATCTATATGGCCAGGCCATAATTCACTGGAGATAATATACATACGACCAGCCAGCCTTTGCCGGTCGTGTCTGTGTGCGGCAGACAGGACGAGGGAGGAGGGAAGCAGGACGCAGGACGAGGAGGCATGCAATTGCCCCGACACACACACACACACACACGTAGGCATATATTAATGACACGAGCTTGAAATTTAAGGCCAGAGCCTTGCAGAAATCCAACACCAAATAACCATCATTTGCAGGCGGTCAAGAATAACAGGATGCACAGGATATCCACTGGGCAACAGCAAAGGCGAAAAATATATTCAAAGGAACTTTAGCTTAGATGGGAATTTCACTTTCTGATAAGGTTGAATCGCAAAATATATTTGCATTTTTTATGAATATTTTATTCACAAGTTATCTTCAAAAAGGCTTGCTATTTTTAATATCTAACAATAAATGTGCTTTGAAATTTAATAAAATTTAATTGAATTCGATAAAAATATGAGAATTTCTTACAAAATTAAATTTAAGTGTTGAAAAAAAATCCCAAAAGCCCAACAGGCGTATACTTCATATTCATAAAAATCACAGTTGTGGCCAGCAAAAGTTACTTTTTCACTTTAAAATTAATTTAAAACTGTATAAATAAGTTTTTCACTTATAAATTTATTTAAAACTTTATTGAAAGATTTTCTAATTTATTTTTAACTTTATAGAAATAGCAATTTATTTTAAACTTTATATTAAGGTTTTAAATTTCAAATTTCCATAAAAATATTTGTGGAAAACTTCTTGAAGAAAACCCGCGCACAACCACAAGAAAATATGAAAAGAATTTCCATAAAAAGAGAGGGGAGAGAAAGCGACTAAATTTGATTTCACGGCAATTTTGTAAATGGTTTTCAATGCTAATTTTCCAAGACACAACAAAAAGATTTGGCATATTTTCTTGAAAGAAAAACAAACTACACTTTTGAGGAGGGAAAACTCTTTGGAAAACTGCACCCCTGCGGCGTTCACATTTTATATCAAAATTCTAAAACAAAGGCAAACCAGAGATGTGACAAAAATTAAAGACAAATAGACGCCATCCCCGTAAATGTTTACATTTCACATTTTTGTTATTCTCCCAGCATACAAAAAATATATATTTATAATATATATATGTGTATATATTATTTCTGTTCATAAATTTGCGCGCCGACGAGAGGGAGTAGAAGGATGCAACAATTTCGCTGGCAGCCTTAGTTGAGCAAAAACTAAACTTCACTGACTTTTTGATAATTCGTTCTCAATTGTTTCAAAAAAAAATGCATACAAAAAAAATTATTCTCGAACATTGGCCGGGAAAATCACTTTTTCTTTTCGCGCAACAAAATACGGCGGAAAATTCAGCGGAAAATACGGCGAAAAATACGGAGACTCCGGACTTCCCGGAGCACGGAGCACGCAACGCGTTACGCAGCCAAAGACAAACTGATTGCCGTGTGCCATGCGATGGTTGTGATTTACCGACCCACACACACACGAACACTGGGACACACACTGGAGCACACACAGGCACAGGCACACCGCCATGCTGCCGAACAGCTGTCGGGGAATGCGCATGTGTGTGTGAGCTTCCGCCGCATGTTGGATTCTTCGTGGTGAATTTTTGTGGGGAATTTTCTCGGGGAATAACGGTTTAACGCGAAGGTCCTGCGAGAGAAATTTTTTTGTTTGATACTGTTTTAGTCCTTAACCCTTAGTAAGGCGAAGAAAATTTAACAGAAGAATTGAAAATAGGCTTAAAATCTTTTTAAAGAATTTTTAATATATAAAAATCTTTTTAACAAATAAATAAAAGAATTATAAAAATAAATGTAGATTAACGGGGGTACGAAATGCATTAAAAAATCAATTTAAAAACAAAACGAATTGAGTTAAAGCCTCTTACTTATTACTCTTATAGTGTGTTAAACAATTTTTAGGAAATTACTATTTAAGCATACTTTTAATTATTATATATATAATATAACAAACAACTTGAGTTTTGTAATGTAAATAAATATATAAAATAGGTGTATTATGCTGATAATATATTTATTTTAAATATTTATTTATTTTAAATAATTTTAAACAATGCTAATTAAAGAATAGCAAACGGAATAAATATTTCCTTTATCTACTCTTTTTTGCGCCTTAACCCTTTCTACAAAAAAAATAAATAATTAAACCCATGAAATAATCTTAACCCAAAACAAATTTCAAGTGCAAAATTTCCCCTTATTTGACGGCCTTTATGGTGTCTCCGAGGACTTTCCACTGCCCGCTGCCATGGTGAATACGATTCGGGCCTGCTGATTGCTCCTTCCTCATCGTCCTGGCGCATCCTGTAGCATACTTTCCTGCTCTGATTGTGTACATTAAAGCCGACACACACACACGCACACACAAAAAGAGTGCGGGAGAGTCAGAGAATTCGCGTCGCTTAACCTTAAAGAGCGGCCGGGCAAGCAAGTTGGCCACATGTTTTGGCCGCCTGCGAATTTTAATGACTCCCACCGAGTAGGTAACTGCACGGCTTTTCCCGGCTTTCCCTTACCCTCCGAATCCCCCCTCCCTCACCCCCACAGCGCTTTACTCCTCGTTCACGGTTCGCGTTGCCAAACATGTTTGCATTTGAATTTTAAATTAAACGTCGTCGTCGTCAGCGAGCGATGATGATGACGACAACATGTCAACATCAAACCAAAGAAGGAAGACCCCCGACGAGGGGGAGTAGGAAGAGGAGCAGGAGCAGAACAGGGAGCAGGAGCAGGAGCAGAGCAGGGAGCAGGAAGAGGCAGTGGCATCCAGTAAGGACATTAGTTGTCGCTATTGATTTTCGGCTGACCTTTTTTCGGCGCGGCGGGCAAAAGGGGGGGAAAGCTGAAACAGAATGCGAAATGCGGCCGAGTGCCAATTAAGGGGACGGGGAGACAGCCTTGAGTCCTGTCAGGATCGCAGGGATTTGGGATCTCGGGATCAGAGAGTCCCGGCCTTTTAATTGTGCCAGGAAAAAAACAAAGTAATACAATATTGGCTGTCAACACAGCATTAGGCAGAAGAACACATGGAAAAATTGGTGAGGAAGATTTTTCTCTTGGTGTACATTTCTACTCTAAATTTGTATAAATTTTAGTGAAAATAAGTTCAAATTATAAAATTAAATTCTAAATATTAATAGCAGAAAAAGTAATGATTATTTTTAATAAAATAAAGTCAAATGTAAAAAATCCACGATTTTAAAAAAGTTAATTAAGTCTAATTAAAGCCAAATACTTAAACCCATTTTGAGGATGACCCTTCACATAAAACAATTAGGTAAATGAATTCCGCAATATATATAGGATACATACATGTATACATATATTCAGTTAATGGCATAAATTCTGTCCTTGTAAATTTATCAATCACGTTCAAATATCAACTTCAACTTGACACATGGAATGGCATACGTTTTTTCCCCTTCCTTGCCCGCAGGCTGGCTGTCAATCCTGCAAATATCCTGGCAGGTGGCGAAACGCAGAAACACAAAATACACACTCAACACGCACACACACTAACACAAAATCCCAATCCAATGGAATGCAAAAATATTTTGCGCTTAGAACCATGTCCCACTTAGCCCCCCGCACACTCCTTTTTGTGGCAGCGGGCTCAGCAGGAGGCCAACTTGTTGAGCAATTAAGCCAAAACGCTTAACATGTCAGGCCTGCCAACTCGATAAATTTATGTAAACTGCTCGCTAGCAAAATACCCAGAAACAAGGACACACACAGGAATATGTTGTCCTGGAGTAGGAAATAAATATTTATATGATTTTCAATTGAGATAAATGCCAAGAAGAGCTGAAGAAAAAAAAAAAAGAAAACTTAAGGTTTCGAGGTTATTAGATTTATGTATGAAAACAATATGTATTTACTAATAAATTCAGGTATATTTTTGATTCAATTCCTGAACCAATAAAAAAAGCTTTTTAAAATAATAAATTAAACCTGAAAGTCAAAGCTTAAGGAAACTGAATTTATATAAAGGAATAATCCTATGATATACAGTCTTAACCGTAATAATTTATTAAAAAAAAAAAAATAGAGGGTAAATCCCCCCCAAAAAATACCCATAAATGCTAAGAAAAAAAACATATTTCCAACAAAAAAAATATATATAATAAATGGCCAAAGAGGAAAGTGTACTCAGCTGGGCTAAGAGCGAACTACAGGGTAGTTAAGTCCCATGAAAGTCACTAAAAGTCACTGGAAGACAACACTAATGCGATGAGTGACGATGCCAGTGACCCATCCATCGAGTCCGAAAACGACATCGCGACACCTTTTAAATTACCCTCACCCAGACCTTAGCCTTTGGCCCTCAGCCGGCAATTGTTTGGCTTTCATCACTGGCTATGAGCTTACACACACTGGACATAACATACCCCAAGGGTAAGCCCACACCCTCACCTAGTGGGGGTATTGTTAAGTGAATGTTTGTCGCCTGTTTTTCGGAGGCGGAGGAGATGTGGCGAAGAGTAAACTTCTGCTATTGTTGACCAAAGCCCAACAACTGTGAACAGCAATAATAACTGAGGGGGGAGAACAACTGGCTAATACCCTTTTTAATCCCGCCCAGAACATAAATATACAAACACGGGGAGAAAAAAACTATTTCTAACTAAAAAGTGGAATAGAAAAAGCAGAAACAAATTATATATTTAAAAACAAATATTCACTCTTTGCTTTATTTAAAATTTATATATTCTATAAATAAACTCGCTTTTTCTACTGGCTTCCATCAATAGTTATTTTTGCTTAAAACTTTCTCTTTAAATATAATTTTAGATTTAATTAGCTTGACTTCCACTTTACCATCTTTTTTTCTCTGTGTGTCCTAACAGCATTTCCTGTATGAGGATTAACCCCACTCGCTGCTGTTTTTTATAAAACTTTCTTAAAATTAAAATGTAAACCTTATAAGCTTTACATTTATTTATTTGTATAAGCTCTTTTTCTCTCTGTGCCTTTATGAAACCATTTCCTGTATGTGGAAGAACCCCACTAACTCTTACCACTCGCTACTCCCACACTCTTACTGCTTCTCCTATTTTCCACCCTCTGATTCCCACTATATATTGTTCTCTTCCCTATATCCCCCCCATTTTCTTTTGTAGTTTTTCATAAATTTTTGGCGACTTTTGCCGCGTATCCTTGGCCATGAGGTTAGAGGTTTTCCACTCTCCTTTGGTCAACGCGTTGCAATCCGCTTAAAATAATTTTTTGGCATTACTTTGAGTGCTCGCTACCATTTCGTGTATAAGTCAGAGTTATACATTACAACATAAAAGGCTTAAAAAACATGGCCAAAAGCCGCTTAACGCACAACTTTCCTGTGGTTTTCAATGTTTTCTAACGGAAAAAAAAAGACGTAACATATAAAAAATAAGAGAGAAAAGAAAAACAAAGCAGAAGGTAAAAGCAAACGAGCATTAATTAGGTTCTGGAATACAATTTTTATTTTTTTTTTTATAAATAAAATAAAAGGACATATATCCTTGCTGAAATTTAAGAGATAGTTATAGGGTTTGCCTTTGTCTTTTTTATGGGTGTTTCTTGCTACAAAAATATTTAGATTTGAGGCTTTAAATCAAAATTAAATAAAGGCTCTCTTTATCAGCCTATAAATCCTTGAAAACTAACTTAATGCATGGTCATATCGAATATATCTTAAAGAAATAAAGGATATATATATATATATATATATTCCTATTTATCTCTGCATCATTTTAGGTCGCATTACCATGGCTTTCTGTCATTTCCCAGGGATAGGTCACTTTTCAAGGAACTGTCTTTAGCCGCTCGTCCTTCGTCCTTCCTCCTTTCCCATATTTTTTGTAGTCCAGCTGCTGGCGGCTCGTGTCCTACATTCAAATGCTGCTGCTGATGCTGCCTCCTTTTCTTGTTTTTCTTTTCTTTTTCTCTCTTTTTTTATGCTGTTTCCTTGTCAACAGTCGGGCATAAGCCAACTTCCCCTTGGCCACAACTCACTTTCAGTTGCTCAACATAAAGCTGGACAAATACTGGCATATATATGTATATGTATATATATGGACTTATGTGTGCAAACACATAGATATATAAATATGTATAAATTGCTGTATATAAAAAAAAGGAACAAGGAACCTACCCAAAGGAATGAGGGGAAAATGCTGGCAAATATTTTTGAGCTGAAATATTTATTTGATTTTGTGAGCTCCCCCTCCTCAACCGTATCCTGCCTAGGCCTGGCTACCCCCCGTCTATGCCAATGTCCTTTTGCATTGTTTCCGGTTGTTGTTATTTTTTTTTTTTGTATTTTTTTTTAAATATTATTGTTGTTGCTGCTGTGCGGCACACATTTTTTGTGATTTGCATTTGTGTGAGTTACATTTTGTTTATGTAAATTACAGTGAGAATAAATTAAAATTAAAACGTTATTTTAACTGTTAAAAAAAAAATTCAAATACAAATTATTCAGCATGTCAAAAATTGGTTTAACCTATATCAGCTTTTATTAAAAACAAATTCTTTACATTTTATTTATATAAATAAATTCCCTAAGTGCTCACAAATGGCATTCCCGTCCATTTTCCAACTACTTCCTGTTTCTGTCTGCTTGTCCTCCTTCCGTTTCCGGTTTGCATTGCAGAGAGATTTTTGTGTTGCTTACTTTTAGGCGGGCTGCGAATTAGCAACCAACAGAAACCAAAATCATAAAAAGAAATAAAAATAAAAATAACCAAGCTAAAATGTAATTCCTGGCATTGCAACAAATGGCATCGACACAAAAATATGTTGCTTACCAAGAACAAAAAATATACTTTTGTAACTTTTGTAGTACATTTTTTTGTTGCATATTTTAAAGGAGGCAGGACAAAAAAGGACACCCCACCGGCACCACTACTGGTCCTCTTGTCGTCTGTAATCTTGACGGCAATGGGAGCGTGAAGGGGCGCCTTGCTGTATGAGGCATTGTCACGCATAATTAAAATTAAATGCGCTTTTGGGAATAATTCAAATGAATAAACGAGCGTGGCCAACATGTGTGCTGCATACACAAAATGAGTTTGTCGCGACAGAGTTTGTTATAACCCCCCTTTTGCCCCTCACTCACGCTTTTGTCCGTGGCAAGCACAAAAAAAAAAAAGAATAATACACAAAACCCAACTAGGGAGAGGGTCCTTGCCACGACTATAATATACCCGTTGGTAATAAAATTAAATTTAAAATTTTTAATACCATATATAAATAAATAGAAAATATAAAAAAATAAAATATATATAAATACATAAAATATGTATGAGCCAACTAATTCAAAATCCTGAAAAACTTTCAAAACCAATCCCAGTTACTGAGTACATCCAAAAAAGAATGCCACAAAAAAATATACAACTTTTTTAGAAAGCGTTTTTCTTGCGCTTGTTCTCCTTTACGGCTGTCCTTTTTTTGTGGTCCATTGTGAAAAGTACGCCCCATTCAAGTAGTGGGCGTGGCCAAGACAAAACCAGGACTAAAGAGAGCCATTCTGCAGAGAAGAACGCTTCATTTATTATGCGACTGATGGCCATTAATTTTGCAGGCCATCGTCATGGCTCTCCTACACACTTCCAAAAAAAGAAAATAAAAAAAATTGAGACTCCATGTGGGTGTGTGTATGCGGGTCTTAGAAACAATTTAAATCTCCTCAGCACATGGAAAATGTTGGCCACAAGGCGAGAAAAAACTATGGAAAATATTTCCAACAGGCAACGCATTTTTTGTTCACTAATTATAGGGGAGAAATTTGTAGAAAAAGGAAGAAAGGGTTGCTGGTCTGGCCAGGCTTCCGACATCGGATTATAGGGGAAGGAGACCGAAAGGATTCCTCTTCTAATTGCTCAAATAGTTGGACAAGTTTACCGAGTCGAGCTGCCTTTTGGGGCATTTCTCCTCGTCCCTCGCATCGATGCCCAATTTATGCCGAGGCACGAAGTTGTCAAAAATTTTAATTAAACACAAAAGGCAAAGGCATTCGAACTGCTTTCTGTCCCCCTCCTGGGGGAACTCCTGTTCCTGCTGTCAACATTTTTTTGTTCATTCAAAAAGTTCCACAATTAAAAAACTCCCAAGAATTTCGGACAACTTTAAAAATTCCCCAATAATGGATAGTTTCATTTGAGAGTTAAAATACACAAAAAAAACTAAATTAATATAAAAAAATATTCTTTAAAAAAATTTTACAATAAAAAAAAAGAATAAAATCGCTTTATATAATTATTTAATGAATTGGAATTAAAAAATATATAATTTTCTGCCATTTTGTGTACAATTTTGAGTTTTATCCCTTCGAGAAATGCGGGTTTATTTACTCTTTTGGGTTTACCAAAATACATAAACGATTTCCATGCTGCCGCTAAGCCCTCTTATCGATTAATTATCGAAGTCATTGGCATTTACTTTTACAGGCGTAGGGCGAGCATTTTCAATTTCCCGGCACAACAGTACAACAATTGCAAATGCCTATGAAAATGGCATGAAAAGGACGACAATCCTTTGTCCCGCTGCTCCCCTTCCCCTACCTACATTCATAGCGTTCTATTTTTCGCTACACTGGGGGAAATTTCGGTTTACTTTTGGATTTGTTATCGATTATTGAGAACAATTTTAATTTTAACAAATTTATTCATTTCCATAAGTCATAAGGATTTATAATACATATTTTAAATAATAATTAAAATTATAATCTTGATTATTCGTATTATTTTGTGTGTAGCCAAAGCCATAGCTGCCTATGGGGGCCTCAAAAACTGAAACTGAAACTGGGCCTGCAACTGGAATATCTGCCGGATGTTTCATTGTTGCCAGGAAGTGCCACCATCCTGACAGATGCCGCATATTTGCAACTCTGTGTGGGTGGGTGGGTGTTGTGTGTACGCATTTCAACTGCCTGCATGTGTGTTCATATTAATCGACAATGGGAACAAACTTTTGTCAGCGTTTCGCGTTTGCGAAAGCGATTTCAAAAGCAGGGTTCTTTAACTTTGCCATCAAGTTGGACTTTAAATAAAACTATGTGAGAGAGAATTATTAAAAACATAAATCGAAGTGGCTATCAAACCCTTTCACAAATGAATCATTTTTTAACTGATAACAAAAATAATCGAATCCACAATTTTTTTAAATTATTAAAAGTTATCCATAAATCGATCGTTATTTTTTACAAATATATATCGGAAACTATCGAGAGTATTCCCCGCTTCGATCTCTTCAGTTATGCCTCCCTTGTAGCTTTGTGGGATTTTGCGTTTTGCAACGAAAATTGAAATGGATGACAAGGCGGACGGTCATTTGCCTCTAAGCGCCGCTTTCAACGCGTTAACGCGCTTCGCAAACACGCAGAAAGAGATGGCTTTAGGGAGAGAGCGAAAGAGAAAGCAGGAGGAACTCTGACAAACAGAGTGAAGCTTACGGCAGATGGCGCGGCACTCTAATGTGGCCACTTTTGGCGGTGTTTGCTCTTTGACGGCCATCCCAATGTGCAATGTGCAATCATGACCAGCGGGCCACGCAGATTTATGGCCACAACCCGGCGGAGTTAGGTCTCCTTTCTAGGTAGTGGGGGGGGGGAGTAGTCCACCCGGAAATTGCCCAAACAAAAATGGGATAACCAAGTGAGCAGTAAATGACATTGGATTCCATGGTATATGGCCACTTAATGCCACAAAGTAGCCTCTCAAAAAAGGGTTTTCGAAATGAACTTGCCATCTTTCTGGCTGAAAATACTATTTAGTTGCCAAAATGTACGAATTAAGTTGCCTCAAACCCCTTTAAAGTGATTTGAACATTTGCTGTTTGTTCTTTCACATGATTTAATTCCATTTTGGTTCTACAAAATCAAAGTGGTTTTTGGTCAAATTTAATTAAATTACTATTCCGGTTTATGGCAGAACATTATATATATATATATGCTATATATATTTTGGGAATTTTCTTTTCGGTTTGCGGTACAAAAACGATTTGATTTAATTAAGGTCAAATGGGAGAGCAAATATATAGACAAAAATATATAATTTGCTGCATTTTTTGTCAACTTTTGGGTATTTTTTTCTCTATGGATTTACCAATATATTTGCTAAGCCAACAATTTGGCAACTGTGTGCTTGAACCTTCTTGTTGGCCTTTCACTCTGCTCCATTTGTTTACTTCGGCTTTCCGTTTTTGGCCCTTGTTCTTGGATGGCTTTGGTAATAAACTTGAATTTTATTGTCCAACAAGAATGTTGCAATATGCTTGGCCATAATTTCAACGTCCTGCACTTTGTTGCCAAAGGACCTTCTCTCTCTGTGTTTTTCTTTCTTGTCCAGCCAAAAAATGTTGTGGTCTGAGCTTAACGTCTCTTCTGATTGCTCTTGTCCTTGTTCCTGGCATTTCCTCGTTTTCCTCACTCTGTTTTCCCAGGGTTTTCCTTTGGCACTCAACTTTTACAGATATCAAAAACCAAAAGAAACTAAGATAATTTTTGCTTGACTGGAAAATTTGCATTTTATGACAACACAAAGTTAACATTTTAATACCCTTTAATCGTTGGATTTTCCAAAGAGGGAAATAAGGTAAAGAAAGTCGGTATGAAAAATAAAAATAAGACTTTTCTTTCCCAATTAAATTTAAAGAAAATGTTGTACTTTCTTTCCTAATAATTACTTCTTGCAATAACATAAAAACAATATACGTAAATTTAGCCATATTTTTTCTTTCTTACTTTATAATTATTATAATTTATGGAAAGACAACTTTTAATATAATTTATTTAAACACAAAATCATTAAGAAATCTCCCTTAAGTAACCAGAAAATCAAAAATTCCCCTCGAAAAGCAACTGTTGTTGTTGATTTTCTTTTGCCAAATGAAACGAAAGAAAAAAAAAGGGGGAAGAAGAGTCAAAAATTTATAAATAATATTGCATATTAAAAGGCGTTCGCTTTGGCATTTTTAATGGCCGGAAAGGAAAGGAAAGGAAAGGAAGGAAGGAAGCGAGTTGTGTCCAGGCCATTTCAAGTTTAGTGCAACTAATTTAAAATTTATGATGCACTTGAATTGCAGCTGGCAAAAAGTTCAACCGGGGAAAACGAGGGGACGAGCAGAAAAAGTGTGGAAAAGTGGGAAAAGTCACAAAAATGGTGGGAAGACGGGGAGGGCCAAAACTCATACGAAATGGCAGCGACAAAGGCGAAATGCCAAATGGCAAATGCATAAAACAGAAATAAAATATTCATTGCATACTTTGAGCCATCGAGTTATGCATTTCTATTTTTTTCAACAATTTCTTGTTGTTTTTCTTCATATTTTCTATTTTTATTTTTTTTTGTTATTTTTGTGTTGACCTTTTACTGGCTTTTTCTGACTGGTGCTCGGAAATTGGCAATTAAATATTGAAAGCTTGGCTGGGCATCCCAATAATTTAAATAATAATAATATTCGCAGGAATTGTAGACTTTGCTTGTCTTTTCGATATATTATTAAAAAAAAATAATCAAAATAAAATCACATATATCAGATTTGTGGCTTGGCAAAGAGAGTTTCTATTTTTTAAAGTGTTTTTTTAAATTAAAATTTAATTTATTTTTAACTTGAAAGTATTTATAAATAATAATGTTGATTCCTTTCTTGTTTAAAAATCTAAATATTACATTTATTTATATTTATTTTTTCAAGAATAACAATAATTTTAAAATTCGTAACCCCTTGCTGTTATCAAAACCTCTTTTGAAATCAATACACATTCTCCCCTTTGCACTTTAACCCCTGCATCACCCTCGTGAGATCGCTTACAGCTCAGCTGCCTGCTCATTATGCATTATTCATGGACCGAAAAATCATTGAAGCACAATTAATTTATGTCAGACTCAACATGTTGTACTATGTGCAGATGAAAGCGAAACGCCACCACCGGGAATTTCACCAAACAGAAACATTTTTGGGGGGTTAGTTTCCACATTTGACTAATACATAATTCATATAGTTTTTGCATCAATAGAGCCAGAGCCGAAGCCAGAGCCTCTTGGCCAAATGCCTAATGACTTAATTAGGCTAATAATGGGCCAGGAGATGAAGGTTGCCCTGCTCTTCCGCCACATGTGGCTGCACTATCTCTGGAGCTCCTGGGTTTGTGTCCACTCGAGCTTCTGTGTGTGTGTGTGTGTGCGAATGATAATTGCGTGGGACGTCGTAAAAATGTTTCAACCGTGGCTCTCTCATAAATCATAATTAAGCACAAGATGTGGCCGACTCTCCTCTCTCTCTCGAGTAATTAATGTTTTGTGTGGCGTTGCTTTTTACTTATTAACTCATTTGGGCTAATCATCAGGCAACCCCCAGCGACGACCGACCAACGCTCCACTAAGGGTTGCTTGTCAGTACACTTTCCCTTGGTTTTCCCTTACTTTCCTTTAGGTGTACTCACCTTTTCGCGCAGCATATCCCGTATACGACCCGCCTGGTTCTTGGACCGATGCAGCTCCAATTGCAACTCCAGGCAGCGCTCCTGCCAATTAATCTGCAGTAAGTAATGCAAAAAACGTTTAGTTAAGTACATTTTCTCTTAGATAATCATTACTTGAACCCACCTCAGGCAATGCCTGTCCATAGTTATTAACCTGATGTACATCTAGGTGCTCGGTGAGCGTGGAAAAATGCGGCCAGGGCGCATCCGGCGCATCCAGGGCTGCCAGCATGGGATTTACACTAGCCTGCGTTTGATTTTGAGCCTGATCCCTGGCTGGAGGAGGCTCCCTGCTGATCTCGACGACTTTCACCTGACCCGGCTTGGCTGGTATGGGCGGCGGTCGAGGCACACGTCGAGGCATCAGCCTTGGGCTGTTCGGTGTGGAGGCAGCAGCTCCTGCCGGGCCAGCTCTCACCTGACCCAAGGGTATCTGGCCACTAAAGGAGGTGGCTCGCTTGGCCAGCAGCGGTGAGCCTTGCAGCGACTGCGATCCAGAGAGGCAGCCACTCCGCTGTGTGGGCAACGAAGGCGGCTGGCTGTGCTGCTGCAGGTGATGCAGCTGATGATGTTGCTGCTGCTGCTGCTGCTGGTGATGATGGTACAGGTGCGAGGGAAACGTGTGTAGGTAGCCACTGCCAACGCCACCATCCTGTGGCCGCAGGAAATAACTGTTGGCATGACTATAATATTGCAAAGTATTTAGCGGGCTGGCCACGCCCAGAGAAGGCGTGGCCCGCCCTGAAGTTGAGGCTGAGGCACTGGCCGAAGGTGAAGGCGATGAGGAGGCGGATCTGCGGCGTTGATCCGCCGGCAAGTGAACAGGTTGCTGCTGGTGGGGATGGAGCTGCTGCTGCTGCTGTTGCTGCTGGTGAGGCTGCGGATGAGGATGCAGTTGCTGCTGCTGCTGCTGGAGGTTGGTGAGCGTATCGAAGATTTGCGATAGACGACCCAAAGGCACTTCGTCAGACATTGACGCGGCGGCAGCTGCAAGAAAGTCAAGAATAAATACAAAATTAATTATATGCACAATTGCATATTAAATTTAATTTAATTTAATTGTATTATTGTATTAATAATACAACAAAAAATCTCTTAGTTTATGGAAAGTTTTTTCTGTTTCCAGTAGGCCTTTCATTAACCTCTCAAACGATTATAAGACAAATTTTGACTTGTAGTCTGTGTTTAGCCCTGTGTTTAAAGCCTTAGGAAACCCTCTGGAAACCTACCCAAACCATGCAGATGCTTATTCCAAGCCAGATGCTCATCCTTCTGACCCTGGTTGGTCTATCAGCTGGCCAGCGCTTACCTCCTGGCGTCAATCCAAACCGCTATCAGCCACCAGAACAGCAAGCCCACCCTCAGCAATATTCCTACAAGCAAGACTCCATGGCTCAGTATTTGCAAGGCTCCGAGCATCAGAAGCCACGTCACCATCAGCATCACCATCAGGCACAGGAGGACCTAACTCAAAAGATCATAACCACTGGAAACATTGACCTAGAGCGCAGTCACATCCAAGAACACATGCCGGTGCCCATCGATACAAGTGAAATGTCCGATGCCGAGCTGCAGTTTCACTATTTCAAGATGCACGATTCCGATGGCAACAACAAGCTGGATGGCTGTGAACTGTACAAGGCACTGGTCCATTTGCATGGCGAAGGCGACAAGATTCAAGTCAGTTTGGATGCAAAGACCCTAGGCGACGAAGAGCTGGCAGCCCTCATTGATCCCATCCTAGAGATGGATGATACCTCGCGCGATGGTTTTATAGACTATCCGGAGTTTATCAAGGCAAGGATCAAGAAGCAAGTGCAAAAGATGGAGGAGTTATAAGTATTACAAGTAGGAAATAACCCTTCTACACAAAAAATAGGACATGCAGAATGAAATTCTGGCTTAAGGCATAAATAAATACCTTGGAAAAGCATATTTGAAAGGTTTTAAGATTTTGTTTTTTAATTTCGAATTTCTTTTCAATATCTAACTTGTTTGGTTGAGAATATACCCCAATTTCCAAACAATACTAAAGACAATGCATCAGTCCGCCAATCTAGGAAATCTAACCATCGGTTTGCGCATTACCAGATCCCTGTCAACATTTACACCTCCAACTACGTGCTCTTAGGTGATGAGAAATCAAGGTGAGAAAGCGCTGGAGGAGAACGTTGACAATGCCGCCAGACGAGAACTGGACAAGGGACAGCGGGACATGGTATACACTGGTACAAGCTAGACACTGGACAGTAGAGAGCCTTGGCCAACAGGTGCGCGAATCTGGGGCATCAATTGCCACTACGTGTGCGCAATGCCTAATCAACAGTACACAGAAAACCAGACATAGTGGCGGAAAAAGCTAAAGAGACTGAGAAGGCCAGGCAAAGGGCTCCTTGTAGCAGTTGGCAAATTGAATATGCCACTAAATTATAGACAGCAGACTTGACATTCCGGAGTCTGGCACAGAAATGCGCTGGACTCTTTCATCTTTTTTTTTTTTTTTGCGGTCTGTGGAATTTCCAAGCCACACACTCCACCACTTTTCACTTTTCCCCTGGCCTCTAGATGTGAATTTTTGTGGCTAAAAAGCCTTCAGCTTCTAGACTCCATTACCATCTCTAGGAGTTGTGGCTGTGGTCGAAAGAGCAGAGCAGAGCAGAGCAGACCAGACCCATTCATAAGAATTATATTCCAATTTCGTGCTGCACTTCCTCTGCTCTATGCATGCACACCCCTTGTGTGTGTGCGTGTCTACTGCCCAGTCACTTCATTTTGCAAATTTTGATTTAATTCGAGTTGATTGAAATTCAAATTCAGTTTTTGATTTGACAAAATGTCCACCTCTTGGGCACTCTGCTTGCTCGTGTCTTGCCTCTCGATTTTAAGTGCACTTTACGGCAAATTGTTTCTAATTTGCTGGGGCTTGTGTGAAAATTGGCAACAAAGCTCGAGACAACTCGAGAGTCCTCCAAGTGCAGGAGTAGGATGTCCACAATCCACTTTTGATTAGCAGCTGAAGTTCGACAACGATGCAGTTGGATGGGAGACAATGGACCAATATTCGGTTGCATGTGCATCCAAGGATATGGGTAGCAAAGGAACTTCAAGTGGGCTGGTAGCTAACAAGCTTCGGGAATCAGTATGCAATTCAATGACCATGTCAAGTGGGTGTCCCTGTGATCTGGTCACATTGTTGAGCGGGAAGTTTGGCAACAATGTGAAGCCTCTGATGGTGATTTTGTCTTTTTGTTTTAGTTTTTTAAGTATTTTAACAGCTTCAATGCATATTATGCCAAATGCAATCTTGTAATACTCGGAAACTTAAACTTAAAACTTTTAATCTTTAATTAAACAAATTCGTATAAATTTAAATTTAATAAAAGAATTAAAAGTAAAATTAAATTAAAAGCAGTAAACAAATTATTTATAAATTATGCACTAACAAAACACAGCCTGGCCACACTGCCACCGCGCAGCGCAACTGTACGCGAGGAGCTCAACGAACTCATTAGGCGGCATAGTTGGCTCAGGTTGGCAGGCCTGAAACTCATAAGGCTAAGCGGCTTAACAGAGCTTGTATCGCATATGCATATGCTCGTCGCTCGGTTTATGGTAACTGGTAAGCCCTGGTAGTGCATATCTTTGTTTACCACTCGGCTTAATACCACACACACACACACAGATATATATATGAACCGGAAACGGGGATTGGGGGATGCGGATTTTGAGAATGCAACTGAGATACAGTTCGGGCCAAGTTTCCTTGGCTAAGTGCAAACCAGAAGCAGAACCATTGTCTTGTGTTTGCTCTTTGCTTAGCTCCCTAATGGAGGAATAGAGGAAACCGAATATAAGAATGGCGACATGCAATGGAAAACTCACTCAAATAGTTGGCAAAACTTGTTCACGGCTCCAATGAAGTGCAGAGGGAGAGGAGGTTGGGTCGGTGTGGGGCACAAAAGACAGAAAGACACACACAGGCAACGGCAATGGAACGGAGCGAAACAAATTTCTAAAAACCCCAGACGACAGTTAAGCTCCCTTCCTTGGAAGTTTTTTCCTCCACCCTGCAACCCGTCCAGCATTTCCGGTTCCTGCAGTTTTCTAGTTTTCTAGCTTTCCAGTTTTGGTTTTATTTTGATATTTTTTGTCTGTTTTTTGCTACTCGGAGTGAAGCCTTGGCAAATATTAGACAATGTATGTATTTATGCATTATCAAAGTAAAAGAGAGAATCAGAAAGAGAGAGTTGTAATGGAAAACCCTTAACAGACACATGTTGCCACGAGGATTATTCGAAGGATACTTTGTTCCTTAAAGTGCATCCTGTGGAAAATTGTATGGTTATTTTCTTTTAAATCAAAAATTAAGATATTTATTTGGCTTAAAAGATTTTTTTTATTATATTTTTTTTTGCTTAAAAGCTGAGCTTGAGGTTGTTTTTGATTAATTAAATTCTCTTGCAGAGAGAGAGAGAGAGAGATTGACAAAACCAATTTCGGATAAAGGTCACCGTAGCTGATTTTTTTGTTAAATTAGGCTTAAAAGACTTTAATCGTTAAATTTAAACAATGTTTAAAATAACTATAAAATACATTTTGTGAAACATTTAAAGTTGTAAAATTAATACAACATAAAATATCAGACACAGAGAGAGCCCCCGCCGACACAAAATAATTTCCAACATGACAACATACACACTGGCACACCTCACACACACACTTTACACTCTACACACCACTCACTATGTTATTCGCCTTTGTTGTGGCACTTGAAAAATTTAATAAACGCTGCTGCATCGCTCGCATGCCAATAATTTTACAACACTTGAGCGAGGGGGAAGCCCCCGCCCCTCCTTTTTGTGTGTAATGCGTCGTCAATTTGAAAAACATTGTCAATTCCTGGGTGGGAGGGGGTCATCCTGAATGTGTGTGTGTGTGTGTTTTTGGTGTGAGATAACTACTAAGCGTCATATTAACAACATTGTAACATGTACGAGGGGCGGAAACGGAGGAGGGAGCTTTTAACCAGACATAGTAACACACCCACACCCACCTCGCCCCGCCCCGTTATCCCACCAATTTACCAGCACCAATTCTACTCCCATGATGCTCCTTTGTTAGCGAGGAGCCCTCTCCTCCATTTTTCACTTGATGTCGTTTTAGGTTTCCTCTACCGCTTTCCATACCCTGTTATTTTAATATTTGCAATAACTTCTCTTGGAATTATTAATATTTTGATTTTTTTAATACATTATGATTATTTTTAGATTATCTTGAAAATTATATACAGTAGAATCCGGCTATAACGACTCCGCTTATAGCGTCCGTCCGGTTATTACGA
>JAEIIJ010004106.1:0-20117 GCA_018904815.1 Drosophila ogumai
AAGGAGCCATTAAATATTGTTAATTAAATATTAATTATAAAAATAATTCTAGAGTTTGTCTGAGAAAAAAAAACACACCCAAAATATACAAATATATGGATTTAGTAACTAAAATAATTGTTGTTAAAATTAATAAATATATTAAATATTCAGAAAATCTCATGAGGCAATCAAAGCTTCTCCAGGTCTGAAGGCTTTTCCAAGTACACGTACATGCTATATGAGAAGTCGATGCCCCTTTTTCATCTTCCCCCGCCCCACCTTTCAATGCTTTCCCTCCCATTTCCACCCAGTTTTCCCATCCATCCTTTTGTGGGGCACAAACATTCGCCTGAAGCAGTTTAACAACAGCAACAAATTGAAAGGTTTCGGCTCGGTCTCGGCTTAGGCTGAAACCTGGAAAAAGGCAAACTATTTGACGGCTTAAATGAAATGAAAGCAGGTGGTGGGCAGGGTCAGCGAAGGAGGTAGCCTCCTCAATGGCCGGGTAAATATCCGTGAGTGCTCCTTTGCCCTATGATCCGACGCCGACTAGAAGTAATCTGCTTGAATTTATCGGCAAAAGCAAAGTTGTTTTCTCAAATTCGGCTTTGAAGCGCCGCATTTGCGGTTGGCCCAAAACACTGGCTTACCAAACTAAGAAGTTTTTTGGCCCTTTACGCGGTTTCACATAGTTTTAAAAGTTTTGTAAAAAGAATTAAAGGGTTTTAAATTCTCACCTAAACTTTTATAATTCTTTAAAAATTTTGTAGTTTTCTTTTTTGTATTTCAAATTTATATATATTCGTTTTTTAACTTGTAAAAATACCAATTACTAATTTAAACAATCAATTTAAACAATTTATAAATGGAAAACAAAACCCTTAAGCGAAACTAAACGTTCTAATCCCTCTATTTGCTCGAATCTCCGTTATTTCTGGGAACTATTTCCCAGAGCTTCCAAACCGGTGGACACTTCTTTGAGGCTAAAGGCTTTTTCTTTGTCTTTTTTTTGGTTGCAGACCGGCCGGCTGCATCCTTTGCCTGCTTGTAGTCGCACTTGGCCTGTTGCGTCCGCTTGGACAAGAGCTCGACCCGCTCCTTGATCATGGCCAACGCACGGTTCTTGTTCTCCAGATCGGCACTGGCCTGCTCAACCAGCGCATCGAGTTGGGCCAGGTTCGTCCTCGTCTGCTGCAACTGGGCCTGCATGAAGGCTGCCTGCTGGCCAAATCTCTTGCAGGTGGCCCTGGCGGTATAGGCATTCGCCTCGCTGGCCTCCAGGGAGACTCTCATCTGCTCCATCAAGCGCTCTTCGTCACGAATTTCCCTGGCCAGATTATGGACGGCCGCCACCGAGACCTCGAAAACGGCCTGAGCCGTTCGGGCGGCATCCATCGCCTTGTCCGCCAGCTCCATTTTGACGTGACGCGAAGCCTCTTGGGCGGCACCAGCCAGAACCTCGTTGGCGGCCTGGGCAGCATCAGCGGCACTCTTGGCTATGCTTAAGGCCTTGTTCTTGCCCTGTGGCGGGGCTTGAGTAGAGATCTCCGCTGTACACCTGCTGGCACCGATATCCATATAAAACCTATTGTCAGCCGTCGGCAAGGAGTCATCATAGGAGTCTTCGTCAAAGGTGTGGTCGAAGTTACGGAATTCAAAGCCGCAGGCTGACGCCTTGAAGCGTAGCGAATTAAAGCTAGAGATCTGAAGGTTTAGCAGAATTAGAAAACTTAAAAAGATCTCCATTTTGTGGGGTACATTTAAAAACAAAACAAAACAAAAAGTGACTGAAAGCCCAGGGCTTTTCTATTTTATAATATAATATTTTTAATATGGCAGAAAATATCGTAATATTGAGGCCAAGGTTGGTAATTAAAATATCATATATAATAATATAACATAATAAATTCCAACTTTTAGTTACGTGTTGTTTGATATTATCGATATATTAACGTTCAATGCAATACTTTTCGATATTAAACCGTTCGATTTCGATAATTCAATCGCTTCAAGTCGTTATATTGGATCAATATAATTAAAAGAAAAAAAAAAGAATATAAAACCACTTTTTATTATTAGTATTTCTACTTTATTATTTTATAATTAATTTTTAATGAAATATTTTTCGATATTAAAAATTAGAATATAGCGCGATATTTTTTATCGATTTTTCTAGCGACATACATCTCTAGCTTCAGTATCTTATAATTTTTTTAAAGCATTTTCTTGCTTTTCCTTCAAAAACTATTGCATTTTATCCCCTGTAAAGCAGCAGCAACTTCATTTAATGAATTTTTTGTACCATGAATTTTGCTTTTATGCGAGAGCTAAAAATAAGGCCACAAAACTCGCATATGGCCTCCCATAAAAGATGCTGGCAAATAATAAAGACTGAATGAAAGAATTCGAGGGAAAACAGAGAGAAAAAAAAAACACTTTTCCGTCGTCACCTGAGCAGAAGAAGACAGACGGGGCAAGGGGGGAAAATATGGGGGACAGGGACCATAAAAGCCAAAGAAAAGCATAAATCAAATGCGCTGACCGCGCAAAAAGAAAATTACATCTCGGCGAATAATTCAAATCGGAAAGCATTAATTAAGCCATAACAATAAACGTTGGCGACTTGGCCAAGACACCAAAACACAACACAACACAGCACAGAGATTAATATGCATAATTGGCCCGGGTAATTCCAAAATAAACATTGGAAAATATTTGTTGTTCTCGAAAAATGTTCATCATTTTCGCCTTGTTAAATCAACCCATTATTCTGTTTACATTAGAGAGGCGAGCAAAAAATATTTATTAGTCAGCAGCTCAGCGCCGCGTCGGTTAATTAAATATTTTTTGCAGAAAAAATAAATATTACTTTCTGGGCCAGGGACATGTGACATAAAAGCGGAGAAAAGAAAAAGGCCTTTAAAAAAATTGTACGCCTCTGTTTTTCTGTAATTGCTGGCAATTTGTGTGAATATAAAAACGAATAGAGAAATCATCGGAAATTATTGCTCTATGAATATTTTGGCAAAGCTTATTGCTCGCGTTTTTCTTTATTTTCGATTGAAGAGCACTACGCTTCAATTGAAATATTTGCTTTGACACTGTCAGGCCGCCAAAATACTCATAAAGAACTTGTTTAACGAGCGCAATTAATAAATCAATTTGTTGAACAAAAATTTGACACCATTTAAATAATATTTTAGGGAAACGAAATATAATTTACAAACAATTATATTCAATTCAAATATTTAAATATCCTGGCAAAACTTTTACTGGTACCGCGGGGAAAACTCTACCATTTTCCCAACTATGCATTGAAAATCTGATTTATTATTTATATTATTGTTCGCCGTGTGTGTGTGAGAGTGCCTTTGACAGTTTATGTACAAAATCCAAACAAAACAAATGCCAAACTTTCGGCGGCTAAATTGCAGTTTCGAATTTGCATTGACTAAATTATGCATGGAGCCCGGGACTTTATGCATATTTAATTGTTTAATTTGTGCTCTAATACGGTTCATTAAGGCATCGCTGCCAACGGAAAACTAATAACTTAAATAAAAATAATAATGAAAAAAAAAAGTAACCCCTTAGCCACTGCATTTTTCAGCAAATTCTTTTTGTGGAAACAAGAGAGAGTCGCTGATGACAAGGCTATCCAATCATGCGGGCTTTCCTCTGCACGCCCTCCTGGAAAGTGCATTTTCTAAATGCAACAAAATCCTTTTTAGTAATAGGAAAATTGTGTTGTGCCAAGCCCACAACGCGACCGCCATAGCTCATGGCAATTTATGCGTGTCGCGGATTGCATTTTTTTGTTCACTTTTTCCTAATGTTTTCATTTATTTTTGTTTAGTTTTTTTTTTTTAATTAGTTTAACCCGTTTCTGGTCAAGGGGAAGGGCAACACAAGTACAAATATATTACCCTGCAAGTTTAGAAAAATTAAAGGGTGTTTAATTAACATTCATAACTAAACCAAATATATATTTAAAATTCTGTATTAATTTCTAAAACTAAAATCAAAGCTTATCAAAAAAAAAAGCACGTTAAATTGTCCAAATTTTGGCTAAAGTACCACAGAAACTGAGTTACCAGTCAGAAATTGCACATGCTGATGACAATAATTTACTTGCAGCTGCTGCCTAGCATTTTGTTTGCATTTTCAAATCAGAAGGGGGCCTTTGGGCCAAATATTTGCACTGGCGACGGCACTTTTGTGGCCAATATCGAACACAGTGGGCCCACACAACATGTGTGAGTGTGACTGAGATTCGTTTTTGGGCTCGTGGTCTTGGCGTTACATTTTTGCGGCAATTTAAACAAACAAACAAATAGGCAAACAAACACAAAAGCAAGGAGCTCCAGCGCCAACGCAAACGCATTTAAAGCCGAAAACAAATCGAGCACTTGGGCAAATAGCATTTACAGTGATTATTCTATAAAGTGCACTCGCCCAAGTGTTTGGCAAACATGAAGCCACTTCAGTGAATAATAATAAAGAGTATTATCCATATTTCTATTTGCCATGTTAATCCCTTTCTTGGAGTTATATTTTATTGATAAATATAGGCAGAAATTGCTCATCAGAAATATTGATTATAATTTAAAATTATTATTTACTTATAATTTAAACCATAATTATATGCTTTTGTATATAAAATGTAGCTTAATTTGATACATCAAATTTTGAGTGCCAGGTATATTCCAGTCGAGCATACTCCACTCTTATCTTTTATACTAGATTTTTGTATTTATTTCGTATTTATTTCCAGTTGGCTTAACCTTTTGATGTCACTCCAGGAAAATTCAAATAAAAACAATTACTACACAATTTGAGACCCAAAAAATCTGCGGGAATCTGATATGAATATGTTATAGAAATGAATCTGATATAAAAAAGTTTAGCAAATTAAATTCAATATTCATGCTATTGCACACTAATTAATTTGGCAAATCTTTTGTATAAACATTTGTGATTGTAAAAGATTCAAAGAATATTCTACAACAAAATAAAACATGGAACATATATATTCATTTTACCAAACAAATTGTGTTTTGTTAGTTTTTACTGTACCATGTTTGGGGTTTTTTTTTACCCTGGAAAATGTTCTTGTTTTTCTTGCTTTACAAGATTACAGGGGAAAACGCATTTGCAGGCTAGCGCGGATTATAGGAAATAGACGATGAAAACTAAGGTTTTTTCCACTGACCAAGGCAATTTAGCAAAAAGCTTTGGTCCTTCCCTTGGCTATATATGTACGTACATATGTCAACCTACAACAAGAAAGAAGGATAACTTCGGGATGCTCCGAAATGTGCTTAAATTATTAAATAGATTCCAAGTTAAAAAAAACCCAAACTATGAAAATCACTATTATTTTGATCCTGGCTGTTTCCAAGGGGTCCGGCATAGGGGGCGTTATGTTTTGGTCCTGGACAAGTTTCCCTAACCATGATGTCACATAACATGGCTACTTAGTTATGAAAAGCATTTCAAGTGCTTGCTCGCGTGTTGCATATTGTTGTTGCTGCTGCTGCTGCTGCTGCTGCCACAATGTTAGCCATTATTGTTGCTCCGGCATAGTTGTGGTGGTTAATCAACTTGGTATTGTTGTTGCTCCTGTTGTTATTACTGAGTTTTGTCTAATTGCATTGGGAGGCCCCCATTGCATGATACTTAAATGCATTAAAGCCGCCTCTCCCAATGGTATTGCGAGAAGCCACAAGGCTGCCGGTTGATGGAGTAAAAGGGACTCACTCACCGTATGGACAGGATATGTCATTATACCGATGCAATTGGTAAATTAAACAGCTAAAAGGATAAGCTAGATTGGCAGTTGGCAAATGCAGTTGGGAATTCAAGTACGAATAATTCGATGGAAACCGTAAAGATAAGCATATTTGGTTAGGGGTATCACGGGGATTATTGATTTAGATAGTTGGAAAGTGTAGGGAGGAATAGAGGTTATTTTACAGAGAAAATAAAATATTAAAATTTCAAACTGAAAAGCAGCTTGGTTAAAATAAGTCCCCAAGGATTTAAATCCACATTAAATCCTGATTGGACTTTACTCAAAGTCGTAACTATCTCTGGCCATGACTACCAGTTTGATGAATCACTTTTAGATACAACATCAATTAGCAGCAGTTGCTTTTAGTGGTAAATGTTTTAAGCCAAGTTAGTAACAGCTTAATGGTAATTCTAAGAGTAAACCCTAGTGCCGGTAAAACAGTTGCAGATCTAAAAAGAAAAAAAACCTTTAAATCGAATTGAGAGTTAGCTTTTACGTTTCTTGCTGAATGCCTTTTCTGTTCAGTTCCTTTCTGTGTCTGTGCGCCATTTTCTTGGCCTGATCCTAATAGCCTCTTTTTATCTGGCTTTTATGCTCCTCTGCATATGGCCAAGAAAAGCATTTAGCCTCCCCGCATGTATGTGTATATATATACTAGGGTTCTTGGATATATATCTGCCCTTAAACTTCCCCAAAGGCGCGCTTTTTTCCCTTTCAGTAAGTTTCTTAAATGGCTTTTCAATTGCATTTTAACTTGGCTAAAACACTGGGCAAAAAATGAGTAACCAAAAATGATAAATGATAGAAAATATAAATAAAAACTGACAACACTTTATGGTATATCTTTTAAGTTTGTTTAAAGCCCAAATTTTAATTTTAAAAATTCCACAAGCTCCTCACTCATTTTTTTCAGTGCCAGAAAATAGATATAAACGAAAAAACTATCCCCTGGCTGCATATATTCGCATATATAGAAATACATATGGCATCTCATCCATATAGAGAAAGGCTAAGCAGCACATGACCTCAAAGCTCTTAACGATGCAATTGAAAATGGTTTAAGAATGAAAAGCCCCCAAGAAAGTCGCTCTAAAAAAAAAATACAGAAATATGGCAAAGAGAAAAAGAGAGAAGAAGGTGAGGGATAAATATAAAGACCGACGGCGACGACGACACACATGTCAACTGTCCTGTCTCATATTTATGTTTCATTTACATTTTCCAATAAATTCAGCCGGCGCGCCAGCCAACGTTCGTTCGAAAATAATCAGAAATAAAATTCATAATTTCTGAAATTTAGAAATTCAAAAATTCTGCTAACTAAAAGCCCCCTCCTCCTCATCAAAATGTGGCAATCATAAATTCTCTTGTGCGTCATGGACAGCCGTCAACTTGTTGCACGAGTGTCGCCAAAAAAGAGGAATAAAAAATTAAAAAAAAAAAAGTTCTTTACAAAAAAAAATTTAATTAAGTTGCCAAAATGCTAATACGCGTTGAAATGAAATGATCAAAGAAGAAGACAGCAGGGCAGCGGGAAAATCGAAATTTATGCCCAAGGGAAATGCAAATCGAGCCAGGCCGAGGGAGAGACCATTGCAAATGGCCAAGATTTACGATCAATTTGTATGTGTATATAAATGTTAGACCGCCTCCAGAATATGTAGTTTTCGGAGGACCATAAATATAAATTGAGAATTCTCCAAAAAAGGGGGGGAAAAAAAAACAAAAAGAAAAAACAGTTGTAAATTAAACACTGAAATATGTTCCGTGGGTCGGTGGTCTTGATTTATATTCAGCCTAATGGAAATTTACTTCGCACATCTTTTAATTTTATTAGTTTGGCCAACAGTTTTGAGTGGAAATTCAATTAACAAATTCAACGATTGACGAATTAAGACCCTGACGATGGACGGGATAATAAATTTTACCTTGTGCTACGATGTACAAATATTTATTTAATAAAATTTAAGCCAGGTAATTTATGAGGGCCATAAAAACAAAAGAAAAATAAAAACAGTACTTGAGGCAGCCGTAAAAAGTGTATTTAAATTTTTAAGCTTTCTTTAAATAGCTAAAATCATTAAGAGGTGTAAAATTCTTTGGAAATATTTTAAATAACAATTCAACAGCTGTCTCAATGCTCTCAGTAATAAATTGAATGCCAAAATAAAATAAAACAACACAACAGAGTATTTTTTTAATAAATTAAATTCATTTTAATTCCATTTTACTCAAAAAAGAAAGAAGAGAATGTAACTAAAACTTTCACAGCACTCAATTATTTTAATTCATCCAAAACTTTTGGTTTATAAATTCTAAACAGTTTCAATTTGCAAGTGAGCGTTCCAATTTCATAAATATATGTATGTATAGAAATATCATATATATATCAACACTAGTTTAGCTCGTCTTTCTCTCTATGAATTTTCATTTTTCTATGGATTTTCATTTTATTGCAAAATTGCATACAAATTGTATTAAGGCCCTGCCTCTCTCTTACTCTTCTCCCCACAAGGTAAACATTTCAAATTGCAATTGCAAAATATTTTGTCGCCCTCTTATTAAGCCTCCCTTCCCCTTTTTCCCTGTTGACACTTGGCTGGCCGAAGATGAACATTTTGTAGCTTAGTCGGAGCTTAGTGCAAAGTTATGTGTAAATTAAATTGTTATAAATTGCAGCTTACCATTAGGGAGGGCGGAGAATATAGGGATTGTGGGTGGACTGTGTGTACTTTGGTTTGGGCAAACACACATAGAATGAAATATTTCAATCAGAAAAAGTTAAACGAAATATCCTTGGGCCACAAAATATAGACACAGATTCGATGCGATCCATATAAGGGTAGTATAGGGGGCGGTATGTGCGATATAATAACACTCAGAGAAAAATTATGATAAGGATATTTTAAAGAAAAATTTAAAAATATAAAAAGGCAGAAGGTCTAAATTGAAAGGAAACCCACAACTTTGATATTCAATTCCCACATTAGGGTTATAAACAAAAAGAAAAAGTCTGTTAAAAATATACACATTAAATAATATAAAAAATGTCATAATCTTTAAAATATCGAAAAATAGCTGTTTTTAAGTTAAAACATTTTAAATATTTATATATTTTAAAGATAAAATATTTGATAAAATATTTGATAAAATATTTGATAAATATTTTACATTATTTGTAGCTAAACCCGGTTGGGAATTATAATGCATCCCATGTTCTTCGGAATTTGTGCTGCTCTAAAATTCTATTTTAGCTTATATAAAAATTTCACTTTAATCTCCAAAAGCTTTTTTATTGTGATTAAAAAACCTAATTTATCCTTATATCTCAGAGACTTAATTTTTTATTATAATTTTTGCTACCCATATAGATCACATTTTTTCGCTTAGTGCTGGGTTATTGCATAAAATTTGTTCAACTGTTGAGAAACAAATTGCCATGGCAAAGGCTTAGGGGCGCTCCTTTTTCGCCGGTTATCAAAAGCATGCTTGGTGTAGCTGCTGGGTTGTGTGGGAGGGAGATGCCCCAACCAATGCCTAACCATTTTTCCTGCCCGCTTTCTATATTATTATTCGTCTGCTTTTCTAGTCACCTTTTCTTCCAGCTCTGTGTTCAATCCCAAACTCTAGAGACTTGAGTGCGAACTGCGCATCATTAACAACGCCCCGCTGCATGTGTGAGAATCAGCTGAATACGGGTCCTAAATACACACAGAAAAATAGTAGGGCTATGCCGTAACAAACAAAAATAATTTCAATTCTCAATATGTAATATTTAATTTTAGCTTTAAAACTTAGTTAAACTTGAAAATTCGCTAGGTTTTAAGAGGAATTCAAGTGATAGTTTCTAGATTCTTTCAGTGTATTCATATATATACGTTTAAGGGTTACTTACTCTCTAGATCCCGACCACATTCAGCCACACACACACAATGGTCGGCTCAAAGAACAGGAGCTCAGGACGCTCAGGATGCTCAGGATACTCCTCAGGATGCTCAGTAGATGTTAAGCGCATTAAAATGACTACCACAAGGCTAATGCCACTCTGTGTGGGACATGGGGTGGAGCATTGGGGGGATTGATGGGGCGAAATATTAAACGTCATAAAGCGCTCGCTGACAGACAATAAGTAGCAACAATTTGCCGAAGGGGAATATTCAAATGTCTGACGAAAGTGAGAAGAGACTTTAAATCGACAATTCGATGTGGCAGAGCTTCCACTAAATGTACTCTCTGGTGTTAAGAAAATACAGTAAGTCACAGAAATCAATTGAGGTTTAAAATCTCTTGAAAATCAGACTAAATGTATTATTTAGGGATACTTTTAGTCACCTTTTTAACGGATTTTAAGACATTCGCAATTTCTTTAACTTTAGATATATTAATAATGTATCGATATTTGCAGCTCTCTTTAATAAATAATTATGTATCGATAATGTAACGATATATTTCGTGAAAGTTGATCTATAATTCGATATATTATCTTTGTAATACATGCGCGATAAATCGATATTCCATTTAATATATCGAATTCGTAATAAGAGACAATGAATTATATGGATATTTTTGAATAAAATTGATATTTCAACATTAAGTAATATATATTTCTGTAGTTAACGATATTTTTGTTCATATATCGAACGTTCCCCTCGATACATCCTCAGTGCTGTTGTCTTGGAAAACATTCCTTAACCACACAAACGTAGACCCACAAAATGTAATCATCCTTAACAGGGAGAGAGGGCGGGAGGACACACAACCCTTTGAAGCCATTGATTATACTTGATTACTTGATAGTCTGGCCATGGAATGGGGGCTTGAAGTGTCCTATGTTGTCCTGTCGTCATTCTAACCCTCCCTCACCCCCAATGGATGCCGCCGGCACAAATGCAATTAGTTAATTCAATAGCTATAATTTCATTTGGAACTTTATAAGCCATAATTTGTGCAGCCACTGTTCAATTCGATTCGATGCCATGCCTGGGATCAGGCTACTTAGCCACGTAAGTAGTTTCCCGCTCAATGGCAATTAAACTAATGCCAATTTGCTTAGCACACGATGTCGAGGATGTCGACGCTAATGTGGCACAAAGCCCCCCTTTGCATGGGATCTGCTAATAAGTATAACATATAGCACTAGTTACAGAAATCTCTTACTTATTTCTTCTTTAAAAAAATATATACATAAATATCTTTCATATTTCTTGCCCCGCAAAACCTTGTTAAATTGTTTTTATACTGAACATTTTGTTATAAATAAATTATTATACAAATATCTATATACCTGAAGATGGGCTGCCAACGATTTTGTCACAGCTAATTGGATGTCCAAATGTAAAAATAAACATACCTGTCAATGAAATAGAGAGAAGAAAAAAAAAGGTATTAGCATGGATTCAGGGTTATAGGGAATTTTAGATTTTAATTATTAAAAAGTGTAAATGTAAAAAGGTTGGGATTAAGGGAATACAACTTTTATACATAGAAGCTTTATAAAATTAATAAAATTAATTTCTTTTAACTCTTATTCTCCCACGAAAAGACATTCTTCTATGACTCTGCTTGAATGACACTTTTGGTCTCTTTAATTTTTTTTCCTATGTTTTCTTTTTCCCTTTTTCTCTCACCCTATTAGCAACACTTTACACTGCCAATTTTCGCTGCTATTGTTGTTTTTGTTGTTGTGGCTGTTATGCGATCCATCTTCATTTTTGCGTTTCATTTCATTTAAGCTGAAGAAGCTGCCAATACGCAATTTTGAAAGGCAAAGGCTGAAAGGAACCAGCACCAAAAAAAATCCAACAAAAATAACGACAAAGGTCCTTTTACAGGCAAAAAGGCTCCCGTGAGAATGTGTACGTGTGTGAGTAGGCACAGAGAAAAACAAAACCACAGAAAAATAAGAACCATTTTTAAATATTAAAATTTTATATATTTTTTTTATTTCTAGACAAAATGAGTTGCCTTTTCAATTAATTCCTGTTATAAAATACATTTTTTAAATACAATCATACGATCTTTCGGATTAATGTCACTTAACTTCGCCTAGAGTTTCTATATTTTCATTATTTTCCAGTAATATCTGAGCTCGGTAGTCAGCCAAACAGGTTGTCAGCATAAAATTAACAAAAGGCAAGTATTTTTTTCAACATTTTTTCGATTTTTACCAAAATTATCTTTTTGATCAAGACTTTCAAGACGAATATGGAACTTTCTGAGGAAACCAAGGAGCGTCTGAGAGCTGTGCTCAAGGCTATGGAGACCACAGTCCACTGGGGCTTCATTCCTTTGATCTTAATCTTGGGCTTTAAAAGGGGAGCTGATCCCGCAATGCCCCCCCTGACCATTTTGAGTCTATTGTGGCAATAGAAAAAATTATTCCCAGACGTAAACCGAGGTAAAATTAAGAATGTGTGATCACTATTATGGCTATGATATAGTTCCTGAACAGATATCTAATAAAACGTTGTTGGGGTAATACTGTAAAATTGGTTGTTGAATTTTTTTTTTTAGTTCCAAAAAGAAGCCACATTTTCCTCGTCAAGATTACCAGTTTGCAGCTAGAAGCAGTTAAGAATTCTAACTCAAAGCAAATGCTATAGACTGTACTTTGAAAGAAGACCTTTTTTTTATTTTTTTTTTTATGAATATATGTAAGATATATTTTTTTCAGTTCCTTTGCGAGTATTAGGAGCACTTTCCCCTACATTTCCATCGCTCCCACACTTTCCCTTTCCCTTTGCCACATTTTGCGTTACAAACACCTTGACGCACTTTTTTTGCTTGCTTTTTTTTTGGCTCGACACGCTTTTGCTTTTGTGAAAAGACCGACCGCCTATATTTTCTTCGCTTTTCCAGGCATTTTCCCTGGCACCGCATATCGCCCCCTCGACTTCATCCGCACTTTGGTAACTTGAGTTCGGGTTCTTGTAAAATGAAAATGCCCTCAAGGCGTCTTCCAGCTGTCGCCCATTTTCACCGAATGCAGTGCCAACATTTTCTTTTTTTCTTTTTGGAAAATCATCTTCAACCCACTTGCCACTCCCACATTTTTGGGGGGCGCCTGTTAAGCGCCTAATGATGCTTATTTTGGGCGTGGCACCCACACACACACGCCAATATATGTACAGGGTAAGAAAAAAATATAGTAAAAAACTTTAATTTTTTTAACATTTTTATTTGGTAATTTTATTTTAAAAAAATATTTTTTTTGTATCTAAATGAATAAATTTAAAAAAATATATATCATTTCGATTGTAAAAGCGATAGATCAATATTATAACGTTCCGTTACATATAAGATCAATAAATAAATTTGATTTTCTTCCAGTGTACGTATATACAAAAATTAGGAACGGGAATGAAGTTGAATATTTTGTATACTTTATTAGTTTGCCAGGGCAAGAGACCAGAAAAGAAATTGTTTTAAATTAATTTGCATGCCAGGACACAGAAGCCAAGCAAATGTTGAAGAAGGGAGAGGGGCAAAGAGAAGGAAAATTGAAGAAAGCTAAGGAAAAGCGGTGGCTGACTTGGCTCATTAAGAATTTTACCCCTGGGAAAAGGGAGTATTCTGGGCTTTCCTCGGCATACTCTTCGTTTTAGGGGATATTTAGTAGCACAAAAATATGTCAGGGAAATAATAAACTCTTTAATAATAAACTCTTTAATGTAAAATAATCAATAGAGCATTGTTTAAAATTAAAAAAAAATAATATGTTTATAGTAAAATTTAGTAATTTTGGGGGATACAAATAATGTAGTCTTTATAATTTATTTTTATATCGAGAAAATATTTATAAAAAAATATTCATTTCATTATTTTATTAAAATTCCTTATCGCATTGCTTAGCAGATATTGATGTAATGTTATATATTGACGTAATGAAATTAATCTGAATTCGAAATAAAATATGCACGCCCAGAACTCGCCCTAATTAAATCTTAAAAGTACATAATTAAGCTAAGCCTGGGGTGAAATACTACACCAAAAGTTTTTCCCAAGATTGGGTATCCATTGCAGAGCATCGGGATTTTCCCCCCAATTAGCCGAACAATTTTTCCCTGCTATTAATTTATCGCCATCTTCTTGGTTCCACTTTCAATTTCACCTTTTTCGAAGCCAAAATTATGCTAAGGAAGGAGAAAGCCAGAGAAAATAAGGGCACAAGGAAAAATCATAACGAATACTTTAATCCCATTGACGTTTAATCAAGAAAAGAGAAAAGTCTTACGCGCAATTACAAAGAGCCTCGGACGAAAAGGAATAATAAGAATATAATGATAAAAATAGCTTCAACAATCGTCTATACATTTTCCTATTGAATTTTCAATTGGCCCGGGCGCCATGAATTTCCATAGACTTTTACATACACCCGAGCGACACACACATAAAAAAAGCAAAGCAAATTGTTTACCTTGTGACCTTCTACGGGTAACCTGTTGATGATGAAAAACACCGTCGAAAAAAAAAAGAAAAATATATATAAATAAAAACACACAAAAGAAGGCAGCAGCAGCGGAGAGGAGGCAATGTTTAAAGCGCTTAATAAATAATCACATTTGCATTTTCACTTGTTGATTTTCCGTTGCCGGGACAATAAGAAAACAGCGAAAGCCAAAAGGGAAAATGCTGACTCCAGGCTTTGGCGGTGGAAGGGAAGCCAAAGGACATTGAAATTAGCCAAGGACTCGAGTGCATTTTGTGCGTTGTCATTGGTAGGCTAAATAAATTGAAATTAGACGATGTCAGCACAAAAGTGCTGCTAAAATCAGGGTGAAAATTCTCGGGGGGACACAGGGAAAGAAGAAGGAAGCTTTGCTGGAAATGTGGGGACAATTGAAGGACGACAAGGACGAGTGGCAGTCACAACATTGACGGGGCGTTATTCCTGGGGCGGGACTCTGTATGCATGATATCCTAAAAAAAAAAACAATCTCAGGATTCTCTCATGGAAATCCCCTCCGGTTAAGGTATGTATGTATTTTCGAGGACCTCGAATCCATGGAAAAGCCAAACGTTTTTCCGGCGGGGATATTTCCATCAATGCTAATGGTTCTAATGAAGCGATTTTTTGGGAAATACTAACACTTTTTCGGGATTAAATTAAAACAGAAAATTGTGAAAATTATGCAAATAAAATAAAACATTTAATTTAAATTTAAAAAAAAAATATATAACTTTTAGTAATATAATCTAGCTCTTTCTCTTTCTCTCTCTCTGTCACCATAAAAGTATCTTTATCTATAGTTAGCTTTCATTAATATATGGAATCTCTAGAATAACTACATAATTTGTAAGTTTTTTTAAGAGATTTTCCGAAACTGGACTTTATGGTTAAACTTCTACGCAAAAAAAAAAAAAAATCCCAAGCCAGATGGCTATTTATTCTAATTCCACCTTTATCGTTATTATTTTTTCCCCTACATCTGTTTTCTTGGAAAGGAAAAGAGAAAATTGCCAAAAACGAAAAACCAAAATAACGTTGGGAGAGCAGCATGGAAAATGCGTTTAATTGTGGGTAACAATGGGATGCCCAGGGTTCAGGGGTCTCAGCACCTGTGGCATAAATTTGAAGACCCGAATATGCCCCCAGCCAACGCCTTCATCTCCATTTCCTCCTCCTGTAGCTCCTCAGTCTCCCCTTTCTCCTCTTTTGCCCAGTGATTCCCTCTCTGAATGTTAGGATTCCCTGGCATAATGTTTGTGTATGGACAGATTTATGCTGAGTATGCGTAACATTTGCTTGCAAATATTTCGGCAGCGACAGCATTTTTTTACCCACTCCCCCACGCTGTCTGCTCTCCTTAATTTCTCCCTAATTTTTCCCAAAAATTTGTTCTTCTTCCCCCCCACTCCACCGCCCAAATTCTCTTGCTCTTTCTCGCTCTATATTACCTCAACTTCATCTGTTCCGGCAAAAGCCAAACATTAAATCACTTAAAATGCCAGTCCAAGCCCTGGACAAACATACACCGAGAGAAAAATGGACGCAGGAATGAGGGAAAGATAGCAGAAGGCTGGGAAAGCAGAGCAAGAGAAAAAGGGGAGGGTGAAGAACCGCCCAAGGGCTTGCGGTTTTGCTTGGCGCTAAGAGCTTGAGGAATTTTTCGCACCCCCCAAACCTTGCCGTTGCTTTTCTCTCCGTCAAGTGGGGGCTCTCCCTCTGTTGTACTATTTTATCTATATAATTTTATATATATATTCTTACATTTATATATATGTATGTATATGTTTGTCCTGGCATTTTGACATTCAACGATGGCATTCTCATAATAATAAGCAGCTCTGTTCTGTTCTATTTCTCCTTCCATTGGCTTCTGTGATATTTTATTGCTGACTTTGGTACGAGGAAATATGCATTATTATATATAAAATATATATTATATTCTTTTTTTTAAGTAAGTTTAAGTTTTATATTTAAGAAAACAATTGAATTAAATTTAAATAAATAACAAAAGGGTCCCTAATAATAATACAGTTCAAAGAATCCCAAATTTATTTCTACGTTTAAATTTATTTGAAAAAGAGCAATCATTTTATATTCATTTGTTTTTCACTCAGTTGGAAAAATTATTCAGGCTTTGTTTTCCTTTTCACCTATTTTCTCGTTAAAACCTTCTAAGGACCAATTCGGCAACCCAAATAAATCTCCATAATTCGGCATATATTTTCCTTAGTTTTGGGTTCAAATGTTTGTTGATTTATTTATGTTTGCATTTTTCACGGCATTTTATTGCAAACTTAATTATAAACATATAAAACAAGCCAAATAATAAGTAATAGAATTGTTAAATATTTTTGAAGTATTTCTTTAAATGTATCTTTTATAGTATTTTAGCCAAAAACCAATATATTTTCCTTTTTCTGCCACGTAGAGAGGGCTGTATGCAAATAATGGTTGAGTGTTCTTTAACCTCTGGCTCTAACCTTAATGGTGTTTGGACACCGGAAAAAATTATAGGTACAAGAAATTAAAGAGGAAATTAGATATACTACCCTGAAAAACTAGTTGGAAATTACATTAAAAAAAAAAAACAAAAACCAACTAGTATTGAAAGATATTGTATATTAAATGTGTATATAGTAATTAAACTATTTAACATTATTAAAAATAAATAAATATAAAACAAAAATAAAATATATAAAAATAATCTTTTTTTTTTTAAATGCGAAATTCGAATTCCAAGCACATTTCTTCCCTCAGTGAAGTTCTGTTTGTGTAGCCTGATTTTTGTTTTGGTTTTCTTATTTTATTTATATTTATTTACTTTTTTTAAATGTATATATATACAATTTTTTTGGTTGTGGCACTCTCCTGCACTAATAAGCCGGGGGCAACCGAATTCCGGGGACTGGGTGAGAAGGTAGTAGAAACTGAGGTCTGAGGCGGAAATTTAAACAATGAACTGCCATGCCCATTAATATTACTTTAGGCCACTCGCAACTTTGACTTTGCCGCTGGTGTTTGCAGCCAAGTTCTTGTAATTGTTGTTTCGGCTGCTGCTGTACTTTGACTTGCGCTTTTTTTTTTCCTTTTTTTTTTATTTTTGTTTGTTTGCCTTGTCGCAGCAGAGTTAACAAACCAACAAAAACAGCTGAAGAAGTAGAACGTTGCTACGTTTAAAGTCGCCAGCGCGTTTTTCTCCTTATTTTATGTTCTTCATGTTTACGCTGAAAAGTTCACAAGTCGAAAGTTTTTTTGAGGGGAATGAAATTTCGAGTAAAATACGAAATACATATTGTAAAATTTATGGGAATCGTAAAACTATCGAGGTGCTTTTTTTTTAAACATTTTTATGGGTAGACACTAAACTCCTATACGACTTTATAATTTAAGATGTTATCAAGGTTTTTTATATATGTTTATGCATAATAATTGTTTTCTTAATAAAAAAAATGTTAATTACAATTTTAAGATATTAAAAAACTTATAAATATAAATTTTAAACAGCTGCTGTATATACAATTTATTTTAAAACACAATTTAAATCAAATCTTACGCTGCACTGATTTCTATCCAAAATGAAAAATGTTCTAAAAACTTTTGAATTATTTACATTTTCCAAAACATAATGTGGGGAAATTCATAATTCTGTCAAATTGAATTCCATTGCCAAGCAAAAGCCCGAAAAGACATTTTCCCTTAGGTAGAGGGGTAGAGGTAAAAGGGGGGAGAAGCACAGCCAAAAACAAAACAGAGTGAAGGGAAAACAAAAGTTTTTCCTTGCCAGAATAGGGACGAGGGAGCTGGGGGGGTTGAAACAAAGTTATTATTACTTTAATTTTGTGAGTCAGTTGAGTTGCGTTGAGCGTCAAAGTTTTTGGTTTTCTGGGGTTTTTATTTTTTGGCTTCCCTGCGATTTGTCTTTGCCCCAAAGTCAGCCCCAAAAAATAAAACCGAAAGCCCCCGTATATTTACCATCATCATCATCCTCTTTTCCCCAAAACACTCTTCAATCTCAGCTATCCAGTTTCCGTTTTTGTTTCTTTTTTAAATTAAAAAGTTACCCGAGTTCCAAAGAAAATGAGTTCGGTTTTGGCCAAATTTCGGGTTCCCCCACTTTTTGGCAGACCCCCTAGAAAAAAAGTTGCCGCCTTTGCCTGACAACAAGAATAAAAGAATACCCTATAATGATAACCCATACAAAAATAGTATTAAATTATATTATAAAAAATTGTTGCCAAAAAGTAAATTATTGAACAAAAATTATATTTCAAAATAAAATAAATTAATTAATTAAATAATTTGTTAAATGTATTTTTCCTTTTTTTTTCAAACCAAAACTTTAACTAAAATTTTAAAAATCAAGGTAACTATAAAAAAATAACACAAATAACAATTAAAACAATAAAATTACCAAAATACAATTTAAGTAAAATGTTTATAATATAAAAAGATATACATATATATAATTTATATTCTTTACAATAATTGTAATATTTTTTTTCAGTGAAGCAACATTGTATTTTCATGTGTGGATGTTTGGGGTTTTCTCTTCTTTTTCGGTTGTTGTTGCTGTCTGAAGTTTAATATGTTCCCCAAGGGCCTCATTAGTGGCTCCCCCTGACGGTGGTTTTCCGCCTTTCACGACCCCCGCCCCCCTCAGGATTTTCCATTTTCCTCTAGTTTCCCCTCCATTTTCCTCTTCGGTCACCTAATATAAAAACATTTGCTTTACACTATTTGACAACAATTTTCTGTTTGGAAATCTTTTTTTTTTTTACTTGTTTTGGGGTTTGTTTTCCACCGATTTGTGTTGATTGAACAAACCCCGAATAAAAAGGGAAAATTGTAGAGAAAATAAAAGAGAATAATAGATAAATAAGAAAAGGCAAGAATGAACATTGTTGGCCAAATTGCCGTCGATTCAACTTTAAAGTGTAGGCCCTCTAATGAGTGTTATTATGGGATTACTTTGGTATAATCGAAAGAGAGATGAAAGGGGAAAGAGACGTGGGGGAGGGGAGATTCTTGTAGAGAAAAAGTAAGGAGGTTGTGGAAAGTTTTTGCTTCTCTGGGGAAAACCCCCAATTTGATCCTTGGGGCTCGCTTTGAGCATTCTTTAGATTGAATATTAGGTTTTAAGTTGTTAATTTAAGTTATAGATAATTAATAGTTATATTTTAAATGGGTATTAATTTAAAAAAAAAAATATACATCAAATTAAATTAATATTGTGTTTTGGTTAATAAACTTTTATCTTTTATGTAAAAGTTATTTAAGTGTATTAGTAAAAATGTTTACCGAAGACTGATTTATTAGGTGCTAGGGATTTATTCGTTACCATTAATAAATTTATAGGTCAACTATTTAATTAACTATTAAACCCTGTTAAGTTGAAAACAAAACTGTGTAAAATAAACAGTTAATTAACACACATTATTACGTATACGTAATTTTTTGTGAAGCTGCAGACGTATACGTGATTTTTATGCCATTTTACGTATACGTAATAAAACAAATAGTTTGGCAAAACTAAGTTAAGTTTTACACTTGAATATATTTTTTAAAAAAGAATATGCAAGTATATATATTTTTAAAACATCCTAAACCTAAAAACATCTATATTCCTATATACACTGATATATTATATAATATTATTAATATTACACAATTAAGATCATCAGCAGTAAAGGTATTCCCAGCATTCAACCAGGGAGTATATATTTGCATTAAATTTCAAATAAATAAATTAACAATAAAATGAATACCCAATGGGTTAATAATGCCCAGCAAATTTTCTGTGAATGACCTTGCCAACTACTACCAATGTGAATAGTCCCTGAATAATTTTTGGTGGCATCTTTTCTCGCTTGTTTTTTTTTTTTTTTTTTTTTT
>JAEIIJ010004140.1:0-25709 GCA_018904815.1 Drosophila ogumai
GTCTCCTTCACTGCGTTGCAAACTTCTGACTGAAATTATAATTCCCTGCAAGGGTATAAAAATAAATATAGATTTAAAAATGTTTATTTATATGATATTGTAAAAAAAAAGTTTACACTTTACAAATATTAAAATCACTTAAAAGCGTTTAAAATTCTCAATTCGGTTTCTGTAAATCAATGACCTTCCCTGAACAATGGCAACAACTCCATTGAGGCCTTTCAATTTACTTAAAGTCAACCGCGGTCAGTTGGTCAATTAAAGGGTCGAATGCCCACATCACTGGCCATTGTGCGAGCCCAAATGTGTTGAAGCAGGGAAAGTAGGAAGGCAAAACTTGGTCTAGCATTTGACATTGACTACGCTTTTTAGCCAGTTTAATTAAAATGCAAGTACGCAATTTATATACACTTCGTGTCCCAGTGCGGAGTCAAGAGGGTGAAAAACAAAGAGGCAAAACGGTAGAAAAGGAGTGGAAAAATAGAGACAGAGTGGAAAAGAGAGGAAAACTCTCTCTGTGTGTGGCCATTAGGCCGGTCCTTTTTGATTTATGTTTTTACACGCTTAAATGAACTGTGGTCGCAGCCCTTGACTGCCCATTGAAAAGTTTCGCACATGAATGAGTTAAGCTCTCCAAAGAGTAACAGAGGAAACCCAAAATGAAAAGCATACTGAACTCAGGAAAATATTGTTGCTGCCAAAATGAAAGCGATTAAAGATACGCTGGATGTTCAATTTTACCAATTAATTTGTTCGTTGATTATACTTGCATGGGAATATTGACAACTGTCAAGACAAACTTAATTTAGATATAGAAAAAGAAAATTAAGATGTCCATTTTAATTTATTTTTCTATTAAATTAATTATAGAAAATTTATGTCAAAATAAATCTAATAATAAATGTGATATTCTTTGGACACAATTAACTTTTCTGTGTCACTTTTAGCTCTGATCAATACAATTTAAAACAATCATCTAGAAGCAAATTCACTTCTGAGTTTTCTTTTCAAATTGTGTGTCTTTATTTAAGACATTAACCAGGCGATTGATGCCATTTGAAATTCCTTGACCAAGTCACCCAAATAGACGATTATTTATACGGCATTTTAATGTTTTGCTTTCCTTTTTTCTCTCGTTTCATCCTCGACACGCATTGCATGTGAAATGCCAACTGCTGCCTGACCTCTGACCCCCGAACCATTTCCAAATCGAATAGAAATCGATGGATAAAGCTAGACAAAGCGGGGGTGAAACGCAGCGAAACGAGCAAAAATGCATTGTCAAACTATCAAATTCTTAAATTGCAACTGACAATCAAGTCACGTGCTACACAGTGAGCCAAGTCACGGAAAAGAGAAAAGAGCCAAAAGTGTGGGTGGATGGGGCATCTGGAAAGTGGATTTTTGGTTGCTGTGGTAACCTCCAAGTATATATTTTTATATAAAATAATATAATGTTGTTTTAAATGGCCATTGTGAAACAAAGTCTAATAATCTTGGCTTTAAAAATAAAATATACAAAAATTTGTCAATTTACTTTCGCCGATTACTTCTGCCTATGACAAATTTCCAGCGAAAGCAGTTACAGCTTAAACATATATTTGCCTGATCAACTCTGTTGATTTCGGGTCACTCAAATTAGGATCGCTTGACCAAAAAATAAACAAACAAAACAAAACCCATGGGGGCAAAGGTAACGAGGAAAAACTTCGAAGGGCAGCGAAGCCACTTTCATTTTGCGGTTGAGCAAAGTTTCCAATTTGCACTGAGATATTTAAACTCTAATTAAAATGCAAAAACGAAAGCCAAGAAAACTGCGGGACGCTTTCGACCAGCAGGCTGCACTCATTCTTATTTAGATAAACAACTTTAACTCAATTTGCAGCAGCTGCCCCGAAAAAATATTTACACAGGTCTAATTGAATTTTCAATTAAGACGCGTTGCAAATGCCCGGCGCAACCCAACGGAAAAAGGCAAGGAAACGAAAACGAAAATGAAAATGAAAACGAATCCCGAAGCAAGCCAAATGAGGCGTACAACAAATATTAAGCATACGCCGTGTGCAACCGCAAAATTGCAAAAGGGAGCACAAAAAAAATGAGCGGGAAGCGAGTAGCAGTAAAGGAAATCCATTAGCCAAAGTGTGCAAATATAAAAGCCAGAGATATCCTACCTTTTTCGGGCCTAGGCGCAAATGAAACCAACGACATGCAAATAAACAAGTTTCCCTCCAAACATACTCACCAAAATACATACAAACAAGTCCGCAAAAAAGAAGTAGCTAAAAACGAGGATATGATGGGGTGGCTGGGATGGAAAAATGAAAATCCGACGAAGCAAAATGCGCCATCAACAGTCAGATTTGCATGTTGCTGATAGAAGGTGCGATTTGGAAGGGGTTTCGAAAGGAGTAGTGTAGAGTGTGAAAGGCCCGATGTTGAGTGGACCGGGGGGATTCCTCCGGTGCTGCACAGCTGTTCACATATTGTAGCTATATATATGGCGGGAAATGTTCAGTCTGGCCGGAGAATTACGGAGAAAACTAGCAAAGTTTTAGAGTTTTACTGAAAACAAATCTTTTCTTAACACTTTTTCATAACGACACACTATGTTTATTTTTGTTAATAAATGTAATGCCACTTAAAATTTTTTAAAAGTCAACTAAGAGAAAAAGGATGGTAAAATATATTAAAATATAAACTTAATTATATTATTAAAACAAATATTTTTATATACATTATTATCTCAGTTACTTTCCCCAACTTCAGCTCTAAACCGGCCAAATCCAGCGCATCTTTGGCCCACACACATACACATGCTAGCCATAAAAGTTTACAAGTGCGAAATTGCATTTCATGGAAGTGTCCTTGGCTTTACTATGAGAACACAAATTCGTATTTTTTTTTCCTGTTCGTTTTTGGCTTGTTGTTGTTTGACTTTTTGTTGGATTTCATTCCTCCTTTTTTTCCGGCTGCCTTAGTCGCCGCCAACGCTTTTTAAATTCACTTATTCAAATTTCTTTTAGGCGACCATACACATTCACCGGCAAAGGCACATGCATTGTTTGGACATGTCACGTGCATAACGAATTTGTTACCGAAATCTGTTTTTGATTTAGTGAACAGCTTGCACTTTTTCAGCACTCACCGCCTTTGAGCCTCTTCTTTACTTTCCCGCTTTTTTATGTTCAATTTTTTACGTTGATCTGAGAGCTTGAAATAAATTGAATTTGTCAATGTTTTGGTCGAAAGCCAAAGGCAAAAAGGTGTACAGATATGGTCGGATATATGGTATTCTGTACCTGTAAGATTTTGATAAACAAAAGAATTTTTTAAGCTAACTGAGTAAGTTTAAAAAAATTATTATCTCCACAATAAGCTTTCAGTTGTCTATGTATATATTAAACAATTTAAATATTTATAAACAACCATTTCCATTTTATAATTGATTGGTAATTACAAGTCAACTTTTAGCTTGCCACAAAAATCTGGAAATTATTTACAAAAAAAAGAAACGATTTTACTTAACGGCTTGTGCAACATTGGTTAACTGGTAATCAAGCGCTTTTTGGCAAAGAAAAAACTTTTTCGCCGCTGCTGCGACTTCGATAAAATCAGCATTTTTGTCTGGTCTGATTAATGGGCTTCTGTCCAGAAATCAATCAATTGCCCAAAGAAAGTTTCGCTGGCCACTCGTTTGCTTAGATTTTTATTGCTTTCGCCAGCGTTCTCACTCTTTAATTTTAGCTGCCTTTGCCTGATTCTACTCTTGCTACCCAGTTCTAGTAGGTTTCAAGGGTATATACATAGCTTGGCTTTCTCCTCTTAAAATTCCCTGTAAGCCACAGAATAAAGTACAGAAATCGTTGCCTATATTTGTGTTTTCTATGAGGAATGTAGGGTACTTGAGTGGTCTTACGACTTGCTTCTTGCTGGTCCCTATTTTTACCAACAGAGTGGAGTGTAAATGCGGCACGAGTGGACCTAATTAACACGTCCATACATCAATCATCTGGCCAGCGAAGGAAGAAGAGTTCAGCGATGCGGATTATTGTGCGTAAATTACTCAGCTGGTTGTGTGTGTGTGTCTGTTGAGGATTCTGATGAAAAAAGGGGAACGGCACGTGACCTTTGACACCAAGCTTAAAGCTGGCTTTAACTTTTCCGCCAACGTCATTGTCGTGGTCTGTCATGTTAAGTTTTCCGCTGTCCGAGAACTTGTTCCCATGCTAAACTGTCAGTTTGCATTTTGTTGCACGCAGCAAACGGGGGGTGGTTTTTCAGGGCGAGTGGGGCTCAGATGGTTGGCCCAGGGGCGGCGGTGAAATGGAAGGGGCGTGGCACGATGTCGGCGTTGGGGTCAGCCCGAAGCTTCTGCCGCTGCGTCGCTTATAAATGACATGACATCAAAGCGTAACAAGCGGCACTAAATCTAAACGATGCATGCGTACACAGACAGTACTTGAGAAGTTCACACTGACAGGCTTTTTTTTATGTATTTAAAAATCTTGTATTTCCTTATTTTGTATATATAGTATATAAGCATTTCCTATTTCTGTTTAAAAAAATAAAATAAAGAATTCGCTTCGGTTTGTTAATCCATTGATTCCTCCATGCGGATGATCTATTTTAAAATATCCTTTACGGGTAAGACAAATTATTAAATATTTTTTCTCAGTGGAAAGTGCTCACACAAGCACGACTGCACACTAGCAGACGGACAGCTGTCGAGCTGTTAAGTCTACGTCGGACAGAAAGGATGGGTCCGTTCCGTTTTTGGGCCAAAAGGGGATGTGGTCAGGAGCCGATTTTGTGGAACTGCGATTGCTTTCAGTTTTAGTTCCTATTTTATGCTGTGAAAGGAAATCTAATCAAATTTATCGTTGTCAGTGACTTTATTACTTCAGGTTTGCCAGGATAATCGTTTGGCATTCCACAAATAATTAAATAATAATAATTATATAAAACATTAAACTGTGTTTAAATTTTTACTTAAAATACACCAACATTCAAATAGGAATGCAATTAATTTAATTATATACAGTTACTTTACAAGTCTTATTTAAATATGTATCACATCACCAAGACTAAAAATCTAATTAAGCTGTTTGCTTTGCAGCTTTAAACTTTTTCCTGACCCACAAATATAAATGAAAAAAAAATCTCTGATATATGAAAGCCGTTTGTCACGAAAAATTGAAATTTTAACGCCACAAAATCAAAGAAAATATTTATGCCAATAACCTTTTGACAGGTAAAAACATATAATTTTGTGTGCATATTTATTTTGGCTATCACGCATAAATTTAATGCCACAAGCTGGCCAAGAAAAAATACTCTAAATTATAGTCATTTGTCAGGTTCGTCTATATACTGAATTTTGTGTATTTAATGTTATTTTTTCTCAACTCGCTTTCAGCGAAGAGCTGGACAAACAAAGGCTGACCAGCTAGCCGGCCTCGAATTTTGGTATGCGCAATTCCTTTACTACGAGCAAAAAAAAATCAACAATGGAAAATGTAAAAAAGCAAGCGGAAAAGTGGAAAACAAATCCAATCTATGACCAGGTTCAGTCAGTCAGTCAACCGGTTTGTGAGTGCTGAAGAGAAATTCAAATATTGCAGAATAATGTTGAAATGAAAGTATTTTCGATATTATTCTATTTGTCTGTTGTTTCGTGTTGCATTGTTGCACAAACACTCTGGTTCAAAGGGTTTTAGTTTCATATACAAAACAAAAGGCGAGAGAATTTTTTATTTCTTGCAAAGGTATTGTTACTGCAAAAACAAAAGGATTTGGTGGGGTCTAATTAAGAGAGTTCTAATAACTCGGTGGTGTGTACGCATTTTCGTTATTTATGGTTTACAGAATAAATAGAATAAATCACTTAAATAAAAGTAAAATAATAATAAAACGAATCGAAAGTGACTCTCAACTTTGTTGCCAACTTGACATTGGTAATTTAATATCTACATTTCTTCAAGTGAAAGTTTTTGCGCCCACTACCGGCTGAAGTTGTGAATTATAACACCATAGTGGAACAGATATATACTTACATATATAAGCATGATGTATATGTACTTGGGGCTGCAAAGTTTTTCAACTGGGCAGAAAGTTGAGGCCGTGTTAAGCCAAACTAGTTTAGCCATGGGATTTTTGCACTTCTTGTAGCCAGGAAATGTTTACATATGCGCATAAAGATGCAGCCTGTCCCTCTGCCTCTCCCTTCGCTGGGTACATCCTGCAGGATTCTCAGAGTTCCGAAGAAAACCGTCAAGTGTCGGAGGTCCGTGCGAAACTTTGTTCCACTTGTTATGCTCGTAAATTGTGGACACTGAGGCCAAGATAATCTCATTTGCGCTAAGTAGGCAGTTTCCCACATATCAAGTATGTGCAAACAAACAAAGATAATTACACTTGTGAACATAATGCTAAAAAGGGACATTATTTAAGGAAAGAAACTTAAGCGTGAATAATTTAAAGCAGTAATGACTCTTCTGTAATATTTCCTTTTATAAAATGAACTTGTAATGGAAGAATGGAAGAAAAACATTAACTGATTTGACAAAAACTAAATACGCATATCATATTTACACTGACCTTGTCAAAGGTTCATTGTCATGGCGTTACCAAAATATTTAATAAAATGTATATTTTGCGCTCCCAAAAATTAATAAATAAGCCGTGACTATCTCACAGTTTGGTCTAATCAATCAACAATATTTAATTGTGGCTGACTAATGTGTTCATTTGGTTAATTTACTTTGTCAGAAATAATTATAGGAAGATTTCATGCATGGGGACACAAAGGTATAAAAATGGGGATGATTAAAATGCAGAATTCAGAAAGAATTATCCGTTGGCAGCAAGCGTTGGAAAAAATGAGGCAAATCGTTTGGATATTTTTAATAATTGCAACTACAGTAAATGTCCAGGCATACAACAGTAAGATATTTTTTAGGAAAACGTGAAAGTAAATGGAAATGAAAATGTCGATATTTAAATAGAATACGGACGTGATTGCCGAGATATTTCATGTGCCCCGGGAGAGAGATGTATCGTGTCCAGGGAGCCCTGCACAGGATCAAAACGCGATGGCGAGCAATGCGGAGAATATCCTTCATGCGAAGCAAAGGGTCAATACACATCGAGTTCAGGTTAATTAATAAATATTTTTTAATTTGAACACCTATTCAAATTTAATTCAAACAGACTCTGAGGATCGTGAAAAACGCCAAGCAAATCAACAAGGTTACGGAATGGGTGGAAGCGGAATGGGTAGAGGCAACAACATGAATGGAGGCAATAGAAACGGTGAAAACGGAATGGGCGGAAGTGGAAATGGTATGGGTGGGCGTGGGGGAAATGGCATGGGTGGGAACATGGGTGGGGGATACACCGGTGGAATGGGCGGTGGAAATGGAATGAATGGAATGGGTGGAAGGGGAGGCAATGGTAATGGAATGGGTGGCAATGGAATGGGCCCAGGTGGCAATGGAATGGGACCAGGAGGAATGGGTGGAAGAGGAGGTAATGGCTACGGAATGGGTGGAAACGGAATGGGTGGAAATGGAATGGGTGGATATGGTATGGGTCCAGGGGGTATGGGTGGTAATGGTATGGGTGGACGTGGCGGAAACGGAATGGGCCCCACCGGAATGGGTGGCAATGGAATGGGTGGCAATGGAATGGGACCCGGAGGATATGGAATGGGTGGTCGCGGTGGAAACGGAAATGGAATGGGTGGTCCGAATGGGATGGGAGGACCAAATGGAATGGGTCCTCCAAATGGAATGGGTCCTCCAAATGGAATGGGTGGTCCAAATGGGATGGGGGGGCCAAATGGAATGGGTGGTCCAAACAGAATGGGAGGACCAAATGGAATGGGAGGACCAAATGGAATGGGAGGACCAAATGGAATGGGAGGATCTGGTAATTGGCAAGGCAATAATAATGGAAATGGATCTGGTAACAATGGTAACTACCGGTATAGAAACGGTAACTACAATCAAAGCTATACCTCCACTTCTGCCACAACAACTACGGATGGATGGTGATCGTCTACTTGGAACGAAATAACGGAATAGGCTAACAAAAAATGTAATTAAATGAAATTGCTATAATGTTACACAAATAAATCGCGAGTTGAGAATATATATAAATATGCACTCTTTCAATAGTAAAAAAAATTCAGCAAAATGTTGGCTTTGCAACTTATGCATATTGTAAAATAATATCCGTTTCGATCATAAATAGAAATAATTTTAAATAATATTCATTGCTTTCATAATAAGCATAATTTGTGCCAAAATATTAATATATTCCTGCGTGCTTAACGAAGCAATTAAGCAGACAAAAAAGAAGGGTGAGGGAAAGGTTAGAACTTCCTTCAGCTGCTGTATATTAACAAAACCAGTCACGCCATCGTGATGGAGCGGACAGCTGGCTTTCTAATAGATTGCCTTATCCTTTAATTGATTACAAATAAAAACAAATGGAGGGAGACAGAGAGTCGGGTGTAGAAAGAGTGAGCTAGAGAGGACTAAGGACATTTTTCTGGTCTTTATCCTGGCTACGTGCTCGCTTCTGGCTTGCGTGCATTTCCATATTTGTTTAGGCGAAGTAAAAAGGGGTGGCCTGCGTGACCCTGACCTCTGACTCGAGCCACCCCCATTCCTAAATTCTGGCTCCCGATCCTGAATCCTGACCAACCCCACGTATTCGTTTACTTTTTCTGTTTTTGTTTGACCAGGTGCATAAAAAATCACCAAACTTCATAACTTCAAACTACATAAATCTTTATCAGCTGGAAAAGGCGGGGACAACGATCAATTACAAAATGTCACTTGCTGTGGGTATATATCTGAACGACACTTTTGGTCCTGTAAAATGATAAATAAAGAAAAAAATTTGAAAAAAAAAAATCCATATATACCTAATAATTTCCAGCAGAAGGAAAACATTTAATTTAAAGAGCGGAAGAAAATTAAGATCACCCTTAGTGACCATCAGAAACAAGTTAAGATTTTTAAATTCACATTTTCAGTTGAAAAGTTGGACCATTAATTCAATAAACCGCAGCGGAATTGGCTAAGAGCCCACTTGCATTTACGATGATTGATGTCTCGATAAAGTCGCCATCGGAACCTCTTCTCCGCTTAACCTCATTTATTTAACCATCTAAGCTGGCGCCTGGCTTCCTCCTCACCGTTCCCATCGGCATTCAATTTTCAAGGCTGCTGCTGTCATGGGTTAACGCCGTGGCCAGCGCCAGGCAATCCATTTAGCCTTCGGGCAAGGATGTGTTCTGGGTGCCGGCGCTGGGCCATTTTATAATTTATCAAAATGAAAATTGATGCCGCAGCGAGGCAAGTGCAGCTCGTTTGCCATCTCTGGGAAATCCTCTGGGGTTTCCTTGCGTGCTGCTGCACTTGCAGCCGGGCAGGCCCGAGGGAAGGAGGGTAGATGCCGCATGCCACACGAAATGCCATCGCAAATAGCGAAAATGCTTTCGCAAATATTTAGCCGAACTTTTTTAGCGACACGCGTTCAGGTCGAGGTCCACAACCGAAAAGTATGCAGCAGCTTTAAGGCTGCTCCTTTTCCTTTGGCCTGGTGCGCTGTCTGTCCAGCTTCTTGTCCAGCTTTCTCTGGTTTCTGTTGTTTCAATACCCATTACACTTTCGGGTAGTAGATAGTTCCGGCATATTCTGAGACTGAAAATTTAAAAGAGAATTTAATCGATAATAATCAGTAATAAAATAATTTTAAAAAGGATTCAGATTTTAAAATAATTTTAATCTTTATGTATAAATTTAAATTTATTTAATATTCTTTAGATATACATTAAATTTTTTATGTTTTATAATAGGTATCTTCTTATTCTTCAACGGAGACCCTCCGGAGTTCGTCTTGCTATATATTTCTTTGGACAGTAGCATTTATGCCAGTTAAGTTGTTGGCCAGTTCGTGACTGCTGGCGGCCTTTATTTGCGCTTGCATTTTCATTTGTGAGTGTAAATAGCATTAAAAATAATTTTCCGGCTTAAAAACGCTCCGCACGAACAGAGGAAGCGCACGGAAGCGAAAGGACGAAGAGGGAATCGCTGACAGCCGGACGGGCTTATGCACTTAATGAAATGTACACGGCAATTGTTACGGAGACCGAGACGGATCCGGAGATGGAGATGGATCCGGAGATGGTGGCCAGAGCAGGACTCGATTCCGGAGCCGGAGATTCCAACGGCGACAAAGACGCTGCGGCCATCAATCGGAGCCAACTTAAATTTCGTTTCTGGCACAAATGGCAGCTTCGCATTAAATGGCTTCAACGGCATTCGTTGTGGGGTTAAGTTCGGCTGCCAGCGGGTTAAGCCATCCGTGTTGTTTGTCCAATTTAAGTGTTTTTCGGTTTAAATGCAGTTAAGAGCCCTGGCGAAAGGATCAACAATTAAATGTCTGTGGCAAATGGAAAGATTGCCAACAAAAGAGGATTTCTCCCCGGTAATGTTATTAAATAAATTGTAAATATTGAATCAAATTGTGAGCGATGGAAGCTAATTGCCTGTAGCTTAGTATTCCCATAAACGATTTAAAATGCTTCAATTTTCAGCGCAATCTTATCGCTTTGTCACCTTTAGTTCCAAAGTATTCGCAAATAAATCTAATTGAAATCCATGCATTGATAACATCACCCCTATAAATATTCATGAAACTCTGCCCAACCCTTTGCCACTCTCTTATCCGGTTTTGTGTTGTTCTTTCATTTGCAATCGCTGTGACCGAAGCTTAATAATAATAAAACTTAGAACTCTGCCGGATTTTATGGCTAAATTAAACATTTTGCATAATTATATCAGGCCGTTGTGCAGGTGTAATAGTCTGGGAATTATTTTAAAGGGCGCACAATCAGATTCAAAATACAATTGAAATGGCTGAGACATTAAATCAAAATGAAATTGTTACCGACACAATGGCCAAGCGATTGGCCGGAAGGAAAACTCTCGGCTGCCTGGACCTGTCAAAAGGAATTTTCAATTACGAAGCAAAATGCCGAAACAAGTTATTAGGCAAACTTTGGCCTCTTTGGCATCCATTGTATCTGTTTCCCTCGCCAATGGTAATTACAGTCCGGTCCGGTCAGGCCGTAATTAAATATTCACCAGCAAAATGAACTTGGACAGGCCGAGTGCCGATAAACTGAGGGTGAATAAGACCTAATCATATCAGCAGCCCTACAATTAGCCAGGCCATATTAAGCTTGAAACTTAGTTTGTGACAAAATATATACGTAGGCATTTTAAGGCAGTAAAGGCGCTTTCATTGAATTAATGAAAATATTTTGAATGCGTCTTAAAGAAGCCTTTGAATGACTAGTAAATGTTTTCAACTAATTTTGTGTAAGGAGCTTAAATAATAATAGGCCTACCTAAAGCCCTATTTATGAACCACTTTTAAATGAAAACCAGCAGATACGAATAATCATTTTATTTTAATAAACACAAGCGACGTAGCGCTCCTATCGAGTTCTCCTCTGTTTACTTTGGTCCTTAGAGTCCCCATTGGTGGTGCAAATGCGGACGCTAACAGGTGCAACATTACTGATGGATTGTGCCGCCCTAATGGTTAGCCTGCCGGTGGTAGTCACACGAGTACTCGCATGGGGAGCCGTTGTAACTAAACTCTCCGATACTACCGAGGGAATGGTTTGAAGGCGAGTCAATGAGCTGTATTTCGGTGACTCGGCGATCGGCTGGTCGATCTCTGCCATTAGTTTCTGGTAACAGGGATGTTTGGGATCAAACCCCGGCTCATACTCTACATTGCTATCCACAGAGACACCCGAATGAATGGAGCTGCTCACCGGACTAACTTCACCGAACGGGGGGCACATTTCCGAACATTTATCCATGCTATCCCCATTCGTCTCGATGGAAATACTCTCTTCGGAGCTACTATTACAGCTGAGTTCTTCGGCTATAAGACGTCGAGCCAGGGGCACGGAGAAGAACTCCGTATAGTGCGACTTGCGACGGCGCTCAAACTCCAATCGGCGCGCCTGCTCCTCCAACGACTCCGGAAAGTCCTCCTCCTCCGACGACTCATCGGAGTCGTCATCGAACCCGAATGAAGGCATTTGCGACCTGGACGTGATGCGCAGCTTTTCCACCAGGGCATTCATGTCCAACTCGGGGGGAATTTCATCCTCGAAGACGAAAGGAGTCTTGGGCTCATCGATAATCATGTGGCCGTAGTCCTTGTTGGCGGGATGAAATGTGGCCAGAATGTTCACCTCGTCGAACTTGGCCGATCTCACAACTAAATTTGCGCTAACTGGCCCAGATTTCAAAATACCCTTAACATCATTGTTTTCCATAGTGTTCTGGCTAAGGATTAAAAAATAAAATTGTTGGTCATTATTTTTATTTGGTTAATTTTTAATATTAAGCTTACTGTATTAAACTGAGTGTGAAATAGGTTAAACTGCTTAGGGAAGTAGAATTCAACTGACTAAATACATATTAATTTGGCGAGAGGAAGTCTAACTCAACGACTACTATTTGGATATAAGAAAACAATTCTTGAAAAATATGGAGTACATAAAATCTTTCTTTAAAAATATTTTCTCAAGGTTATTGAGGTAAGTTTAAGTAAACATATTTTTCCCAATAATAAACATCCTTCCATCCTTTGTATTGTAACCAATTAGAGACCAATTGCATTCCCTTCTCCCCGAAAATATCCTGAAATCAATGAGGGATAACAACAAATCCCCAAGTAGACGGAATCACTTTCACAAGATATCAAGCAGCAATCCCTGAATAATCCTTGTTTCTAATACTATTGGCATTGTTGCTATTGGGTTGAGGATGTCGGGTACTCGATGTAGTGCTCTATATGTCTGTGTACTGGATACTCGATGCTCGATGCTTGCTACTCCACGAGAGCAGTGTGCAATCGCAGCCATCAGACCACAAAGTAAACTCATTTTGACGTGTTTCGGACTGGCGGGAAAGAGGTGGAAAATCGGAAAGGGAGGTAGGTGGAGTCAGTGCAACGCTTCATTATTGATGCTTCGTACTGCAGTTTTTGTTATTGATGTAAACATATTCATCACAAATATGCTACCTCCGATACGAGATGGAAAATGTGAGGGGGAAAGAGTGGAGACAGCGGGAAAAGGGAATGGAAATAGGGGAAAGGGTAGACAGTAATCAAATGGTGATGAGAGGGCGGGCCAACCCATAGAGTTGTGGCAGTTGCAGTTGGTTCTGTGGCAGCTGCCACTTCAAAACACTTCACTGCACACCATTTTTCCCCCGATTTCCTCTGTCCAGGGAAACAGGGGGTGGAAAATGCAATTGGGGGCGGTGGTAGGAGCTCCCCATACAGCAGGACGGCCCCAGTCAGCCGGCGGTAAAGGGATCAGAGGGCACTGTATTGGGAATTGATTGCTGCACATTATTTCACAATTTTGCCAGCAAATAAACAAGCCTTTTGCAGTAGCACTTTTGACTTGAGCCCATGCACTAAAAAATATTTTGGGGGTATATTTAAAGATCAATAAAGTAACTACTTTGAAAGAAAATCCAAAATAAATAATAATAATACACATTTATCAATTACTAACAACATTTTTGATTAATGTTGTTAGTTACTCTCAAAGCTATGGTATATACATGACTAAAAATATTTATTGCAAAATTGATATATTTTTTACAATTTTTTAGCCTTAGCTATATTTAGTTTTATTAACTCGAAATTTCCCGCACTGCAAAATGTCTTTCATATGAAGCTGCTTATAAGCTCAGTGAATGCGACAAAACAGCACCATAAAAGTGACGATGACGAGGAGGAGCCGTGTCCTATGCGTTGTTCTCTTCTCGTTTTGCCAGTTGATGATGATGTTCCGATGCTGGCGATGATCACAACGGGAATATAGGCGATGCCCGCAAACAGTCAACAACTGTTTTTCGTGCGCCTGGCGAGAGTTTGAGTTTCCAGCCATGTTTGATTGCCTCTCCTTTTTGGCAGAGACGAGATGCGATGTTGATGGGGCTAGGAAATTTTTCCTTCGATTTACGGAATTGCAGTTGGCCCGATTGCATTTCTTATTTGGCCCCCCCTCCTTTAGAGGCAACAATGTGCAATGGTAGCAGGATGTGTGCATTGCGTATCGGTAGCTGCGCATCTGTATCTGTATCTGTATATGGATCTGGATCTGGAGCCGTGCAAGTGCTACGTGCCACGTGCTACATACATATGTATGTGCATAAGTAACGGCTGTGAGGTGCGAGAACCGAAAACGAAGGGAAAATGGGAGAAAACAGGCTTCCTTCCACATATCAACAGGATTTTATGGCAAAATCATAAATATTCCTCGATATCTTCGGCTTTCGTCTTTCGTTTCGCTGTGGAACATCCGTTTCCGCAAGAAGTTGCATCGGATAACCCCCGCCATTTTTGTAGAAAAGCATGGGCGGTCCTGAGGGATACAGTGAACCAATAATTACATTTTTAGCTATATTTTAAATCGAATAATATTTTATTCAAATTTTCTAAGGCAAAATATCTGTTTAAAATGTATTAATTACATTTTTTTTAATCTTTCTTTTATATTCACAATTTTTCTTTTCGAAAAATCCTTTAATTTCTACCGACATTAATGCGGAAAGTATATTCCTTTCGACAAGATCCCCCACTGTATTGCAATTGGACTGGCAAACGGTTATGCATATTTATTAAAAACTGTCTGCTGCGATTAAAAGCCAATCAGACCAATTGCAAATTCCTTTTATTGGCCTACCATACTCTGCCCTGCTCCATCATCTCAGCCTCCACTGCCGCTCCCTGTGCCCAGCCAGCAGTTTATAAATATTTAAAATTTAATTTTTGCATTTCCACCCACACACACACGAACACACTCCTTATCTCCACACTCACTGTTTGCTTGATATTGGTTGGCAATTGGGGTTTTTATACACGGCAAATGTGAAGTTCAAAAGGGTATATAGAATTTGTAAATAAAAAAAACTAAAATAAATTAATTAATTAAGTATATAAATTAAAAATACAATTTAAAGTTATGCATACAAATTTATCTGCTACATATTATGCCAAATAACTCTTATAAGCTAATCAAATAAGTATTGAAGTATTTCTATTAAAACCATATTTGTTATAAAATAATAATACCACAATTTAGCATTAAAGTAAATTTTTACAAGGTATCAGAGGTTCAGGAAGAAATGGTTTTACCTGAACCCTTCCCAGGAAGATTAAAATGAGTGCTCCGGCATCCACTCCTCCTACTTTCTGCCTTTGCCTGCGTTGCAATCGAAGCGTGAAGCGTTCCAAAAGGCAAACACGTTGAGCGCAAATGTTCCACGTTTCCTTTTTGGCTTTCCACAACCACCCACTGCACCACCCTCTATTTTCCTCCTATTTTCCACGCTCATCCTAGCGAATTTCGCAGCCAAACCTAACCAATACCTGGGATCACCTGGAATCCGCTTCGTCTGTGTGTGTGCTAGCAGTTAGGTAGCGCTTGACAGCTTGGCAAACAGTTAAATAAAGTTGGCATCTCTCTACCAAAACCCCGCCCCCTCCCGACTGTGTGTGTGAGTGTGTGTCATCCTGATTATTATACACTACACGTGGGCGAGGGTGTTCACCATTTGGCTACGAACTTTGTTTGGAATTCAATTTGACTTCAGAGGGGCAAAACTTCCTTTTGGCTAAACTCTTCATTGACATAAATGGCTTTCTTTCATGAAAACTAAGGAAGAGAAAGGGAAATATTATTCCTTTGAGGAAAGTATATCTTATTTAAAATTAGATTGTTTAATTCGAGAAACATAAAATAACATAATAAATTAATATTAAATTCTGAATTCTAATTAAACTTAAAGGTTTTAACCTTTTTTGCTTTCATAAATTAAAAATAAACCATTTTTCCATTTTCGTATGTCGTAAAAGTATTTACCTCTTCTCTGCTAATTTAATTAGGTTTTCGCCAAATTTGACAAGTTTTCCACTTGCCAACTTGCCGTTGTTGTTTTTGACATGGTTACCACTTGAAGGTAAACTGAAATTCAATTAAATTGGTGTAAACAACAGCAAAAGAACTGACATCGTTTGGCGATCAAATGCTCAATGAGCCACAGCATAAGAAGTAATTGAATTAGCTAGAAAGATTAGTTGAACTTACGGACTTAATTCAAATAAATATAAAGAATGTTAAACGAAATATATATATTTAAACCTTGCATATTTTCAAAACCCACATACTGGTTTATATTTAATTTCTGTCTTTCCACACTATTTTCCGTAATTTACTTACAAGTCAGCACACTTTCATGGAGCAGAGCTCCTTCTGGAAATGACCAACACAGTTAATTATTAGCGCTTTCTGGTGAGAATTACAATTTCAGGACAATGACACAATGGAGCAACTAATGAATATGAATTACTCGAGTGCCGAGTGCCCCTTCTCCCCGCCAGATGTGTGTTTGCCCAAGGAGCAAACACGAGGGCTGCGACAAGAGCAGCAACAAACAAAGACGCAAACAAACAACAAGCCGAACAAGACAACTGCAAACAAACATTGAGCTGATTGTGCCACAAGCTGGGAGCTGGGCGGCAAAGGGACGGGCTGGGACTTACCCACTTATGTGAGGCAGCAGCCAAACTTATGCGACAAAGTTTCACCTCCCGGAGTCTGCTGTCTTTTCATATAAACTTGTTGGTAGTTACTGCGACTTGCTCTACTGTTTTTTTTCTCCATCTCACATTTTCGCGCATTGTCCTCGGGCTAAAAACAAACTTCACGGGCCAAAACTCACATAAATTACACGCGCACTAGCAGAAGTCACCAAATGTCAAATGCAGTAAAAGCGAAAAAAATTGAATACGCACAGACAAAAACTAAAACCTAAAATGCAGCCTCGACTGCAATAAAAATTACACTCAAAGGAAAATATTAACAGCCGAACCGAAAGGATCAATATGTTATTTTTATTTTATATGATTTAATTGTGTGGAAAAAGTGAGATTATTTTAAGGGATAAAGTTAAGTAAATAAAAATACTTTACTTTTATTTTTATATTTTTAATTAATATGTTTTATTGTAGATACTTTAAATTTATTATTTTGTAATAAGATTTAACCGTTTCGACTTCATTTAAAAAGGTTTATAATATTTAATATTGTTTTCAGGTAAAAAACAAATCTACTAAAATTGTAGAAATGTATTTTCTCGAAAAATTAAAAGTTAATATAAAAATATTATATTTTTCTTTGACCTTTAAACAAAAAAAAATATTGTTTCAATAGTTTTATATACCTCAATTTCCTTCGCTGTTAAGCAACAAAAAAGGAGACCCCATCACGGTTGAGTCATCGTCATCACCCAAGGTCCAGGCTAACTTTCTGTGAAAGGAAATTCAGGCAATTTGTTGGCGCTGCACTTCTCCCCCTCTGAACCCCCTTTTCTCCCACCAACCCTTTTGGCCATCGCGGCCTTCAAAAGTGACAGTTGCCGTGAGCGCTGAAAAAATGAATAGAAAATACAAGGCAGAAAAAATGCGAAACAAAATACAAACAAACGAAAGGCAAATCATCACGCAAAAAAAAGAAACATTAACTATGATTTATGACTCAGTGGCGCACGCAAAGGGTCTCCATTTTCCTTTTTTTTTGTTTTTTATTTTCCTTATGGAAACTTTTACATTATTTACCAATTAAACTATTGAAAATATTTCTTGGCGGTGCAAAAAGTAAATTATTAAAATAGCAATAATTAAGTTTGGCTTAGCTTTCATTAAAGCCTAGCATTGGCCTTTAAAATCTCAAATTCACTCTTTTCATTATCCGAGAAAATTCTCTCTTCCATGAAAAGTCTAAAAGCTTTCACAGACCACTATTAAAACTCAACTTGACCACTTACTCTTATCTATTTGCTTTCGAAATTAAAATCGACAAGATGATTGGAATTGGCCAAAATGAGTGAAAATGCAGATGCCTTCGATGCTCATCTGGTATGCCTATTTGTTGGCCTGCGTAATGAAGACTCTGAATGGAATGGGGGCTGAACAGGGGGGTGTAGGCCAGGCGATTGAGGAAAGGGTCCTCTGAAGATAGGGGCTCGGTTCTGGTGAAAATGAAAAATCATGCAAATGAGTTTAGGGCCAAAATGTCTGGCGGCCCAAGAGCAAACAAAACGAGATGGAGCATTGGGTTGCATTCTGCACATTCAGCCTCTTCCCTTTTATATGCGGTCCTTGCGTTCCCCCCAAATACCCCTCTCTACTACTAAAAGTTCCAAAATAATGGTCACGGAGAGAACACGAATCAGGCCAAATCATTCCCAGAAGAGCAGAACTCTTTAGATACCCTCTAAATATATTTAAAGGAAAATGTGGTGGTGCTTTAAATGCTTTTTATTTTCCAGTTGTTTTTTTATTTAGTTATTATTAAAAGTTACACAAAGCTTTAAGACCTTCAGAAAAATAAATAAATTTAAGACTAAATTATGAAGACAACGAAAACGGAAGTGGAATCCCCACTGCGGGGAACTGGAAATGTTAAATTAAATACGCTGCATCTGGACGCGAAAATGCAATTTACTTTTCTCCGCCACAGACAAACGCGAATATTGAGAAAACTGTTGGATAACTGACGAACTATCTCCGGCCACTTTGCAGACTGAAGCCTTTGCTGCAGATGCCTGCACTTCAACAGTTTTTTGGTAACCAAACAGAAGCCCCAAGCGGACACCCTTTTCCCTTTTGCTCCCTTTATGCAGGAAAAATTCAACAGAAGCCTGGCCACAACAATTGTAATTAAAGCGACCTCTAACCAAAATAGACAAATAACTTTGAGAAATAACAACTAAATTAAATAGCGCTGTTATAACTTATTATTTTACTAGTGCTAAAACTAAATGAAATCCGAGTGGTGAATTTTATGTGAAGACTATATATAAGATCTTAGGTAACATAACCATTAAGAAAGTATTATTTTGGACAAAAATATACATCTTAATATTACATTTCTGTTGCTTATTGTAATAAATTTTTTAACTTAATTATTTAAATCAAAAGAAACAATTTATAAAAGAGTTACTTACATACAGCTTTTGGTTTATTTTATTTTTGTTAGGTGCAAATCTTGGTCTGGTTAGGAAACAAAACCTCCATTCCAGTCCCAGCTTCACATTTCCCCATACTTCGAGTCCTGAAGCCCTGACTAACCTTATGGAATGACCGACCAGGGAGCTGCCATAATACAATTTATACGACAACACTTTAGTGCAAAGTTTATGCGCAGTGTTTACAACGTGCCATAAAAGCCGGACAATGCGTGGACCAAAGGAGGTGCTGAAAGAGGAGTGAATGAGGGGTGAAAAGGTGAGGACTTGGTAGTAAGGGGATGAGGTTAGGGGGGTGCGTAACAAGTGCAGTTCATATAAGTAGGACGATCCGGGATCAGAGTTCATTGCCATCTACACTAATACAAAAATTATAGTTTAGATATTTATTATATTTTATTCTATTTTATTTTTATTTTAGTATTGTTCAATGCTGATTTGGTAAATTAACTAAATATATTCTTAAATAATTATAGTTTGTACTTTAATTATCAAAACAAGCCAAAGATGTAACGATTTTTCTCTTACAATTATAATTTGTAACTTCCAAGGAAACAATGACAGCTTTATTTTACTTTTCTTAACTTCTTACCAACTTAAGTGTTGTTGAGTGCTTTTTTTCTCACAGTGTATTAATTCTCCCTCTCTTTCTTTCATCCTTGACCCCATCCTGGCCGCAGCCATAGCTCCATCTCTTTCGCCACTGATGCCCTCTTGTTTGTCGCCTGAAATTGGCAGCTACTAAGAGCGAAGTAATAAACTAACTCCAACACACAGACTCCCTGGATTTTTGCGGCTAAATACGGTTATGGCTTATGGGTAACGGTCCACCCCAAAATTTAACAAATATGAGGATTTTACAACAGCACCCGCCCCCCGACATATCCCTCCGGCGCGTCGCTTTTAATGCCCCTGACAAGTGTGTGCTGTCATTGTCGGTGTGTATGAGCGGGATTAAACTTCGTCTGGGGATTATTTAAACTCATATAGTCCGAAATGAAATAAACTGAACAGAACTGATTTTCAGTCTAGCCAAAAGTTAGACAGGCCATAAAATGTAAACAAAAGTTGCGGAGAGGATCATCTGGAGGTAATTTGGGGGTCGTTCAATCTGTTTAGGTTGGGATTTATTGAGTGCAAAGTGTGCTTTTCATTTATAATTAATTGGGTCTGTTGGAGCTGGTAGAGTCCAAATTTTCAGGCATTTGAAAGTAAACAAGCACTTAAATATATTAATTTTATATTAAAAAAAAAAAAGAAGAAGATTTAAAATGATTCCCAAAAGTTCACTGAACTATAGCTTGAAACAGATAAAGTTCTTCGAGTGAACCCTCCCTTGAAATTAAAACACAAAACCCCGCCAGATCTGGTCATTCGATAAGAATATCAATTTATGTTGATAGATGAGTGGTTTTCCACTCTTTTCCACCCGCCCCAGAAGCCAAACTAATTGAGATGACAAACGCCAAACACATCGTTCCATCAGTCAGTCAGTGCAGCCAGTTAGAAATTGCTTTTCTGCTTTCCCGCTTTTCTGCTTTTCCCATTTCTCGCTTTCCTGCTACTCCTGACTTTTCGCTGGATGTCTTGTGCTCGCTTTTAGTGCCATTTTTCGGGCGCTGTTTTTCCCATTTTCCCGCTTCGTGGTTGTCCTGAAAAGTTCCCCAACGGAAACGGACTGGCCGGGAAAATTGGGGGAGTGGCAGACTCATCGCGAGTGACTCGATTTCCACTTGAGCAAACATTAACGTGCCGGACGCTCCATTGAAATTCAAGCGAGCAATTCATTTCCACTTAATTTTCAACGCTCTTTTTTTCAACAACAAATTTTGCGCTCCTTTTTTTTTCCGCTCATTCTTTTGGTTTTGAGCGGCTGCCTGATTTTTGTCATTTCCCTTTTGGCCTCAGTTATTTTCGGTCTTTTTGTGTGGCAGCAAAGTTTTTCCTGATTTTTTTTTTTGTTTTTTGAGCGAAATGTGTCGCAAATTAGTCTGAAGTGTCTCTCTCCAAAGGCAAATTTATGAAAACTTTGCAGGAGATCGTGTAATTTGTGGCACTTTGAGTGGCCAAATTGAAATCAATTAAGCGCGGTCCGGCACGTGTCCGTTTTTAGATTTGATTAGCTTCCGTTTCGCTTACGGTTTCGATTAAAATTGATGGCCTTCAAAGGGAAAACTTGTTTGCCACATTATCTCCAACATGAAAATGGCCACATAAATTTACCAATTGCAATTAAGAACGATTGGGGGCTCGCAAGTAATAGATTTGTTCTATTTGGCTAAGCGATTACACGACAGCCCAAAACATTAAATGAAAATCATCTGCCGGATACATTTTCGTTGTTGATTTTGCCCGCAATTGTGAGGCGACAAACAGCTAATTAGATTTCTTCTTCCGCCGAGGCCTTGGGCTCAGTTTCTCCTTTGGTTTAATTGTCACCTGGCCGGGAAAATTGATTAAGTGGAAGCTGTAAGTGAGTCGGATGGAGCATAAAGTTGCCGCAGGACTTTTTCGGGTTCCGGTTTGATTAAATTTCCAAATTTGTGGGAAATTAACAAATCATTTCAGTGCCTCCTCGGGGGCTGTGTAGGTAGGTCAGTGCTTGAATGTTGTTTTAGATTTAGGGATTAAGTGAAGAGTATTGATTGCTATTAATTCATCGGTAAGACTTTTAAATAAATAAATTTAAGGAAAGATAAAACTGTCAATAATTTACTTTACTCATCATATTCCAATCGGTTACAAAAGCTACTTGACAACTTTATATTAGGTACTTATTTCCCCGTTTCCCTCTAATGAAAATGCTCTTCTCAGTTAATGATATTTCCATTAAATCTAATTATTTTCGGGCCCAACAAAACTGAGAGAATTTGCACATAATATTTCGGACTAACTTTTGACCGCCAAAGAGAGAACAAGGAAAGGGGCAAAACCATTCCCAAAAGCAGCCGGCACTTTAGAAATGTTGCGAATGGGCTCGAAAAACTTTTGATTTACTGTAGGTAAATGTTATTGTTGCCTGCCACAGCTGCCACTGAAGTTCTGCCGATGGTGCTGTTGCTTTGCTGTTGTTATTTAGGAAAAGTTTTCACAGCAAGTTGAGTTAATTTGTATCCACAACTCAATTGCAAAAGTTTAACCGAGCAAAAGATTTATAAAGTTTATATGCAATAACAAGTCAAAAGGCTCCTGCACTCTCTCGTGGCCCAGGGATGAAAATCACTACCAGTTGCAAAAGCCATGCAGTGGCTGCATGAAACGGAAAATACACACCAGTGCGAGGGAAAAACAATAAACAAAGATGACTGGCAGCTGGGCTGATTCGAGGGCAATAAGTTCGCCAAAGAACAGAAAGAACATATCGAAGAAGCAAAAGATATGGCAAAGAAAATATGAAGATTTTGATGACCTAATAAGTGTCCATCATGGGTGGTAGTAAAAAAAAGTGATAAACTTCTTAATTTCACTGAAATCGTAGTTTACCGAAAGTCATCTTAAACCATTCAGTTCAAAAAATTATATTCTGTTATTCCTAAACAAATAACTTCATATTTAAATAGCCATAGGATTATAACATCCAATAGTTCCCATATACCCCAAATAATGGATATCAGGAGACCTAAGGAAGCCAATAAGAGCAGTAAGCAGAGGATGACCAGCTGCGGGCAGTTGCAATCAGCTTTTGATAAGCACCAAATGGTCAGTCAAATGATAACGATTCTGCTGCTGCTTCTCATTCGGAATTCAGAGAGGGAATCGATGCTCCAGCAGAGGAGTCCATAACCAGGCCCCCATCAAGGCGAAAAAGGAGCAGCTCGCGCAGTACTCTCGGAGCCATGGCAAAACGAGAAAACTGGCAAAATTAGTTTGGCCTGCGGCTAAAAAGTCAATTTTCATAACAATTTCCGACTCTCATAATGAAGCTTCAGTTTTGGTTTCGATTTTCCTAGCCACCGAAAGCAAAAAAATTGATGGGTCTTCATCAAAGGAGTCTCGTTTCCTGTTTAAGTTGACCCAAAGCAGGAGTAGGGATTGTAAGTCAGCTGCAACAGAGAAATAAATATACAGATGTATGAAACGATTAATTTGTTAATAAAAAAGAATAAGAAAAAAAAATGTAAAAACAAAACAGTAGACTTTATTGTGCACACCCAGGTTTTCCCATGCAGTTTCGTTTTCTTTCGTTTAGTGAAATTATCATGTATTTTCAATGTGACCCTGTGATATATATTTTTTGTTCCGTTCCTCATTTGTTCGCGCATTATTCAAATGCAGTGGGCGTGGCACTGAGTTTCCCTTGATTTAACGTGCACCTGCGACTGCTGTCGCAAGGCTTCACCCGCTAGTTTTTCACTATTTACACGATTTTTTTGTTGTTTCGCTGCCATTATAAAATATGCATTTGCAGCATTATTAAAAATGAAAGGCGCATTGTTAGTGTCTCTGCTTATTGTTTATGTGCGTGTGTGTGAGTGGTGGCATTGAAAATGGCGGAGGAAAGTTTGCCGCTGCAGTTTTGCCGGCGGCGTACAGGGCGTATGGGTGATGCCAGCTCTGCATATGCATAAAAGATTTGGGAGCCCCCTTCGAAATTGTTAGCGCCGCTGCTGCCAGTGTTGCATAATTCCGCATAAATTCCGTTGACATTTTTTAATCTATGTTGAAAGTTTTGCACACAGAGTCGGGATATACACGTACATATACATATATATTAGAGCATTTGCATAAATCCCAATTGCATTGCACTTTTGCCTTCTTCGGTGTCTCAATGGCCAAATAAAATATCTTCGCTTTCTCCGCTCGGCTCTTAAGATGCTCAGCTGGCTGCACTTTTGCCGCCCTTTGGCCCATCCCTCCATCGCCTTTCTGGCTCTCAGGATTCATAAAATGTGTATGAAGCGTGCAAAATGTTTTAAATTTATTACAATAAGAAGAGCTGGAGTCGCGTCTCGGGTCCTGGCGTACGCAAATACGACATAAAACGCTAAAAGATAAAGCAAACTGAGCGAAGGAACAAGGCGGAATGTTAGGATTTTATTTTTTGGGCAGAGATTGAAATACCCTTTGCAATTATATAGTGTTTGTCATTAAACTGTTCTGTTCTTTAGTATAAAAATTTTTTTAAAAATCCTTGGATCTGAGAAAATTATTTAAATAATAATTGAACCTGAGTTGCGAATTTATTATAAAATATAAGTCAAGTGTTTCTCTGAATCCAATAAATAAAAGTGCCTGTAAAATATTTGTTTTACCTTAAAATTTTTCAAAATTTCAAGACAAAACTAAATAGAAAACATAATAATATATGTCAGGGTATTCACAAACATAGATAAGGAGAACGACAAAATATACTAAGGGGAGATCGCCATTCCGATTGGGTTTGGCCACTTTTTTATGCGCTCCTTAAAGTGCGTCCCATAAAAATTACGACGCATGAAGGAATGTGTGTGCTCAGGTGACCCCAGTCATTCAGGCAGGTATCCACCTGAACGACCTTCTTCCTTTTCTTTTCTCCGGAGCTGAATGCATTGCGAGTGACAACACTCAAGGCGGGGGTGGGTGGAAAAGCAGAAGGGTGAGCTATGTGCGGAGAAAGCTGATACATGTAGCTTGTTCTGCGTTTATGAGCCAAAGGCAAAAGTGCGTGAGTGTAGGTATTAACAGTAGACACTTGAATGAAATAATTTGTTACATTTAAAATTAAATCCAAATTATCTTTAATTTTTTTATTATAACTCAGTAATTTAGATCCAATTAAAATTCTTTTTAAATATCTAAGAAATGTTTAAAACATTTATGAATAACTTAAATTTTCAATTTGCAAAAAATGCCACAATTTTATTGTTTGAGAAATTTAAAACCTAATTATTTAACATCGCCACCTTTCGTTTATTCCGCTTGCCGTTACGTCACTGTCCCTCCTGTATTTCCGCTTCTATCGCGGGCCTCGTTTCATTGGCCTGTTTTCTCTGCGGCTGTTCACCAGTGCCGGCTTCCCTTCCATCGGCACCTCCCTCCTTTTTCCCGTCAAACGCATTTATTACATTGCTTTTGAGCCAATTTTTTTCCGGCCTTTTAACTGAAAAATTGGCACAGCGCATCGCTTGGCATGCAAAGCAGCCGTTTTCAGTTTTTCTTTCTTCCCAATGCGACCCACCGAATGTTTTTCCGCCCACCTCTGCTGTGTTTGTTATTATTGTTTTTGTTGTTTTTTGCTGCTGGCATTGTCAGTTGGCCACGCGCTCATCCCGACATGGCTCAGTGGCCGGGGGTGGTCGTGGGTTAAGGTTCAAGGGCCGCGTCTCCAGCAGTGATGTGGTCTGCTTAGCAGCGCAGGAATACTCATCGGAATGCCGCAAATCAGCTCAAAATTTTTTGAACATACCCTCTACCATGAGGGCTTTACATCAACTTTTTGCGAAAGCTGAATTCAAAGAAAAAATTTATCTTACAGCAGCATTTCTCTCTGTAGTCTTTTTGTAATAGAGAAAACATTTTAAAAATTAAAAAAAAACAAGAAAGGAAGCTAACTTCGGCACGCCGAAGTTTGTATACCCT
>JAEIIJ010004157.1:0-24752 GCA_018904815.1 Drosophila ogumai
TAATTTATTTTTTGATAATACTTAAATAAAATATAAATTATTACAGCAAAAAAATAAAGAAGAATAAATTACACACCATCTTTTTTATAATTTCCATATACTTAATAAAAATATAGGGTATTATAAACCATAAACAAGAAACATAATCAAGCAAACTTTTTTCTCCTCCTCCTTATATTTTTTTCCTTTTTTTGTTGTTATTTTTTTGACGTCTTTTGTAGTTATGTTTTTTTCATCATTGAAAAGTTCCTAGGGTTGATGCATTTTTTAAGGAATCTTTGAAACTGAGCTATTGCGCCTTATTACAAAGCACTTGAAATTTTCAACATGAATTTACCCTTTTTCCCTATAATTTATAACATAATTTTTGACTGTTTTTTCATAGACATATCAATGGCAAGTCCTGGGGCGGTGCTTTCTTTACATGACAAGGGGCAGGACAAAAAAAAAGACAAGAAAAAAGCATTTTCTTTTTAAAGGAAAATGTTTTGTTCGAAATGGGATAAAAATTAGCTTAACAAAATGCTTTATTTGGCAGGAGCGAAGCGTGTTCAAGCGCAAGGAGTGTCAATAGAAAAAAATTTTAAAAAAGGGAAAGGGTACAAAAATACTTTTTTTTATGTATTTTTTTAAAATTTTCCTTACATTTTTTTGGTAATAAATGTAAATAGAAAAGCCAGAGGCCGAAAGAACTTATGACACTCAATTTAATACCGTTTTTTTCGACAGTTTTTTCCTGCAATAAATATTAATTAAGGTTTATTGCGTTTCAGGCAGGATTTTGCCATCTGGCATTGCCTTAAGAATAGGGTTTTCCTGGAATTTTCCTTAATTATCCCCGATCACCCGATCAAACCCTCCCGAACGCCTCACATTCAAATTGCAAAAAATTTGCCAAATTCAAGAAACGCAATAAATTATTCGCAAAAAGGGAATAAGAGGCTGGAATGGAAAATAAAATCTGGAAAAAATCCAATCCCCTTGGCAAATGCATAATTTTGAAATCGATTGTGCCCAGAGGATCGATGGGAATCGAAGGAAGGCGCACCCTTAAGACCCTCCACCCAATCTGGTGAGTCCTTGCAATTTGCAAAAAAATTCGTTAAGGCACCCAGGCCCATCCCTTTCCCAAGGTGTCCTCGGTATCAGCACGATATTAACCGTAATGTATGTTCAATAAATATTTGGTAATTAAATAAATAGCAGCTGTGCAGCTTTTTAGGGGTTCCCAAGTCCCGATTCCCGATTCGATTCGATCCCAAAAGGCTGAAGAGGGTTACAATTTCACTTTCCTTTTGGCTTCGTCGTGGGATTTCTTGGGAAAGTTGAGACTTGAAGTAAAACTGGATCACGGTATAGGTATGTATCTTCTTTTTGGTGGTTGCTACTCTAACCTTGGGTAAATATAATTAGAAAAACACGAGCTGTAGCTGTGGGTTTATCTATGACAAGGTTGAGCCCACGATTGCTCCATTATGGGGATAATTTTTAATGACAATGGGGAACCTTTAATTCAGTTACTTGTACTGCATTTTGATTTTATTATGGGTAGTAAATTATGTTTTGAGGCGAACATAAATTTGTTAAGACTTTTGATAGGTTTTCTGAGCTTATTTGGTTAATCTTTCAAATAAAAGAAAGGGAAAATGCGGAGAATAAGAAGTAAAATATAATATTAATAGCTACTTAAAATATTAACATTTTATATTTTTATAAATAAATTTCCCTACATATTTTTATATATATGTGACAGTACCTTTTCCCTTTTTATCACGTGTTCCCTCCGCTGACATCCTCCCCTTTTTTTGACATTCGCGGAAATGCTTCCTGTGACTCTTTCCCAATTTTTGCACAATTGCCCTACAATCGATGCTTTCTCCGCAAATCAATTGATAAAAAACACAAACAAAACCCCATGACACATTGCCTTCCAGCTGAGGAGGAAAACGGCAAAAGAAACCTTGCCAAAAACCTCGAGCTACCTTGCCGCCGCCTCACCTTGCCGAGGCAGCCAGGACAAAGACCGGAGGGTAAGAAAACCCCGAAAGGGTTTGCTACAAATTTCTCTGGGAAGGGGCAGGCGGCAGCAACTTAAAAAAAAAAGAATAAGAAACCAGACAGAGAGACCCCGAAGGGGATTTAATTGCATTTTTTAAGCGCGCGCGCGCTCTGCGATTTTGCGAATTTCTCAGCTGGCTTTCGGCAAAAGCAACTCCCGAGGGGAGTCCTTACAAGGGATCGGGATCGATGCAACGTCACTGATCGATCCACTCGAATGCACATCCCCGGGCCCGGGCTTTTGTCATGCTAATGTGACTATATAGGATTTTTATTGATCAATATTACGGGTTTTAATAGGCAGCAGAGGAAAAGCCCATTTGCATTTGGCACCAGCTTTGCCGCTGTCGGTTGAAATTTTCCAATTCGTTGGCGCTGAAAAGTGCGTATGCCAGCTTTAGTCTAATTTTCAGAGACTTTCCCCCCGGGGGATCTGCTTTTCACATTTAAATTTCACAGGGAAAACTTCAAAAGAGCCCGCAAGGCGTTCTAAGTTGCTTTTATTTCGGGTAGCAAGTTAATTGGCTAAACCAGGGGAGTTCCAGGAGTTTCTCTCTGTGCCTTTGATTAGGTAAATTTTCTTTGTTCTCAGAGGTGTTAGGAAAAGCAGTTTTTACTTTCAGTTTTTTGTATATTTTGATTAGGCAAATGAGCTGGGATTTTATTATTGTTGGAATCAAGGTGTTAGGAAAGCAAATGCAAGCTGAAAAGGACCTGCTAATGAGGCTTCTCTAATTGGGAGTCTTAAGAAATCAGTTAGATATTTCTTTTGTTACAATAAAAGTGTTAAGAGAAGACTTTCTACTCTAAGAATATTTCTGTGCAAGCTGAAAACTCGTTGAAAAACCTGCTAATGAAGCAGCCTGCCAATTTCTCAACTGACTTGACACTTTCCCTCTAATTGGTAACTCCCGCCTGGCGAGGAGCAGAACAATGGGCATCCCCAGGCTTGCCAAAAAGAGGAACCCTGGAACCCGGATGCCAAAATAATTAGCTCCTATTGATGGTGCTGGCTTGGAAAAATAAGGAACTCCCTGGGCGTGACACGTCACAATATGTCCACACACGCCCCTCCAAGGACTCGACTCGAAGCCGCAGCCTGCTGGCAAATAAATCTCCGGAAGAAAGTTGGACTAAATGGGAGAAAAAAGAAATATATTTGGAGAGAGGGGGAGCGAATGTCTTGGCACGGGACAAGATTATCAAAGTGACAGACCAGCAGCCGGCATTGTTGCAGCTTCATCATTTTCATTTTCACTTGGGTTTTCCTCGAGCGGCAGCAGCAGCTGCAGCAGGGCCAAGGACCAAGGACCTCTGGCAATCGGGGATCTCTTGTCTTGGCGGGTACTATATATGTGTGTTGGTGCTGTTTTCTTATGTTTATATCGAGCGCATTATTTTTGCATATATTTTCACACACTTTCGGGCCCTGCCTTGCACTTTTGATTGGGATTTTTTTCTTTTCTTTTTGATCCGTCTGAGATTTTTGCATTTTGCGCGCATTTCTACATAAAAAAAATATATAATAAAATAAAACAGAGAGTACAAAAAGCACCACCGTCTGCTGCCGATCCTTCAGGTCCTGGAAAAAGGACAAGGAGAAGGTAAGGGAGAAGGAGCAGGAGCAGGAGCCGGAGAAGCCCGTCATCGTCACCCCATGGGCAAAAGTTTTCATTATGCCATTTCTCCTTCTCCCTAGTTTTAGTTTTGCCTCACTGCCGCCCTTCGTTATATACACTGAACGAAAATTTAAAGCACTTTACTGATCATATTTTAAAGATAGAACATTTATTTGAATCTTTATGATATTGTTTAAGTGATAGCTTTCTTCTTATAATTGCCTATGACTCTTAAGGCATCCTTTAATTCTCAAGACTTTTTCTAGACATGGAACTTAAGTCACAAATATTTATAAAATAAAAAAAATACAAATGCCAATAAATAGATTTATTGATAAAACTGATTTTTAAAAGTAATTTATTTTTGGAAAATATTTCTATAATCTATTTTCGAATAAAGTTGATTTAAGACTGCAAGTACTTCTATGTTTTCCTTCAGCTTCTACATATAACCCCTTTTCTTAATTACATTTTTTTCTAGTGTAACTTCCTGGTTGCCTTGTCGCTTCCTTATTTGCTCCTTGCTTCGCTCGGCTGCTCCTGCTCGCCTCCTTGCCTCCTTGCGTGTGCATTTGCCACATAGCTCGCGCCAAGAAAACGCATATGCCACCTCGATCGCCCATCGGTAATCCTGCTCCTTGCACTCACACACTGCCACGGGCAAGGACACACCGCACACACTCGCGCACAAGGACAGGGGCATGCAATCGCATTTGAAATGAAGCAAAAATTTAATGAATCGTGGCAAGGGGCCACAGCAACAGCCTCAGCCGCAGTCTCAGATGGAAGTCTTAGGGAACCCAGGGAAAACTCTCCAAGTCTCTGAGCCACAAGGAGCACAGCGAGCAGCAGCTGCTGCAGGAGGCAAGGACTCCTTAGAGTTGCCTTGGCAGGGCGGAGGGTTCAACTTGATCCCTCTGGATTCCATTTGATTCTATTCCAACCGAACTCGTATTAGCAGCAAAGCACCACCAGTACCATTTAGGAGAAACACCACCCGATCGATCGATGGTCTAAGGATACCCACAAGACTTTCCAGGAATATTGATGAGATTTTGCTGGTGAAAAAAAAACTAGAATGGGATGAGGTTTACCACCCTTTTTGAGTTTTAGGAAGCTTAGAAAATTTTATAAATATATAAAAAAAAAAATAAAACAAGCTCTGTAAAAATTAATGTTTATTTATATTAAAGATTTGAAGGAGATGCAATAGTTCCTCTTATATCCTTGACTCCCCATAAACTCTCTTCTCTTCAAGGGAAAATTTCCACTTCCTTCTCCCCCAAAAGAAAACTGAAATTCAAATGGGGTATTGAAATAATAGAGAAGCACATCGAGGGGGCGAAGACAGTTGCCGACATTTATGCCTTGGCTCCGCTTCATAAATAAATTAAACTGGCGGCGTGACAATGACCCCAAATGTAATTAATATGCTGCTGAAAACGCAGCAGGTCCGTTACAGGGTGGAATTTGGGAAATGCCTTGCCCGGGAAATTATTCCAAGCGCCGCATATGTGGGGCACTTATCTTGCAAATGTCTTAGGTTAGGGACTCGCAGCAAAGCAAACAGTTCGTTGAACTTCCTTAGAGCGTGCCACACATAAGCCCCCCGTATCTATAAACGATATAAACGATACAAAAAAATAAGAAATAGAACGAAAAAACAGACACAAACTTCCCAGAAATCCATCACACGTGATAGGCAATAGGGGATTACAGAAACTATACTTGTACCCAAAACTATATTTAGATTGTGATATCATACGAAAAAGGGGCTAGAAAATGGGTTGCAACATTCCAACATTCCTTGGGATTCTTGTAAATATTTGAACAACACACATTCTAAGCTGGAAGGAATTTTATTCCTATGGAAAGAGGGGGTTTATAAATTATTCAGGGCGCTTAAACATTTTTTGTAGCTAAGAAAAGTTTTTTGGGTCAATTATTATAATATTTTGATAAGTAAATAGAATAGAAAAAGTAATAGAATTGGAATATTTAAATAGGAATATTTAAAGGGAAACCGTAACATATTTTTAACAAATATATGAATACAAATATTCTGTACTGCCTTGAATTTTATTATTAATTATTTTTTTGACTCATTAAACATATTATTTATTAATTTTTAGTTCACTTGTTTATGTCATTATATATTCACAACTTTTAAATTATTATTAAAATAATAAAAATAAAGTTGAAAGCCTGATCTGCACTTTAGCAGCCTTGTTTATTGTTATTATTTTTAACGGAAAATCGCACTGCAAGCTGATGCAGGACCTTTGCCTTTGCCTTTGTGTCAGTATTATTTTCACCTTGTGGCCATTAGCTGATATTTATGAAAATGGATCGGTTTTGGAGTGTGTTTTGGGGAGCCCCTTCAATAATTCGAAATTAAGTTCAATTATGCTAAGCAGGAGTGTCCCCATATGGAGAGTCCTGCAATTGGGGAGCCAGCCCCTGTGGATAATTCCGATTATTGCCCCCCCGAATCGAACTCATTAGGAAAACATTCAAAGGAGATGCCATTAAGGCATTTGCTGGGGGGATGATCCCGATCCCGATCCCGATCCTGATCCGATCGGATACTTGGAGCCGAGACCCCTTTTAGCCAGGGATCACTTACCGAATTTGTCGCCCGGCGATAAGGTCGCTGCGGCACCTAGAAAAACCATATCCATCGGACATTAAAACCGCACGAAATATGGGACAGATGTTCGTTGTCTTGGCTTGCGCCAAGGAAAAACACAAATTGAAGGTGTCAGAGTCGAAGGAGCAAAGGAGTGGGATCCGAGAGAGGGTGAGTCCTTAAGGAGCGAGCGGCAAAGCCGGCTGGCTGGCTGGCAGGACCTCATTATTCGCTGCATTTGCTCGCCCCGCTTCCTCTTCCTTTATCCTTGCCTCCTTCGTGTTACAGTTTTTGGCTCGAAAACCCCGCGCACTTTGGCACGAGCTACGATCAGCTGTGTGGACTTGACGACTTTTACAGGGGGATGAAAACGCGCAGCACAGCGATCCCCCAGGTGGCGGCGGAGTCTAGCCTGGTCCTGCTTTAAGGAGCACCAGGGTACAGTGAGGGAAAAATTGTGTAACTTTTTAAGATGGGAACAAATCGAGTCATCTTAAAAGGCTTTTTTTTATTAAAAAAATTTTCTGTGTTTAATTTTTACTTTTCTCTATTTTATGATATTTATTTGAGCATCTATAAAAATTATAAATATTTTTTTAAATAGTTAAACTTATTTCCCCACTTTAGTTTATTCCTCAATTTTATTACATAATAAATTTCCTATTCCATTTTTTCTCAGTGCACCCTAGTACCCACCCCTAAGAAGTCTTGACGACTGTCTTGAGGCATTGGAAATTGTGCAAAATCGATTACAATGATTGCATTTTGGAGACGGAAGAAGCCGACGCCTTGGCCAAGGATCGGGGGATGGAAGCTGCCCCGGCAGCAGCGACAGCACTATATAATATATATCCTCACAATAGCCGATGTGCGCCTGCGCTGCCGGAAGAATAATGGCATAAACATTGGGCCCTATTGTCCCTGCGCTGGATGGCAAAAAAAAAGGACGGGGTTCCCCTGGCAAGATGTGCGCCAGGAGCCCGGTGCTGCACTGATTTTCCTTGGTTGCATTGTTGATTTCTTGATTCCGATTCCGTTTCTCTTCTCTCCTCCTTTAAGGATATTTTTGCACACACAAGCAGCCGCTGGCTGGCTGGCTGGTGACATTGCGCAATGATTACCGTTGTGCGCAGCTAATGTCCTGCCGTCCTGCCGTAATTTATATGATTTCTGGCCGAGTGTTTCCTTGTGCCTCGTGCCGATTATGCTCGTATTTGGATTTTTCGATGGACGCCGATGGCCCGGTGTGCAGGACAATATGGTCTTCTCTCTCCACTCACTGGGCCTGTGGTCAGTTCCTTGCCGTTCTATTGCACAAATTTGACTATTGTCCTGAATGGAATATCGAGGAGATTGAACTATTCCCCAGCTGCGATCTCGAGTTTATTTGGACGGGAATATAAAGCTTTTGCAGCTGCTGCTGCTCTAGTACGGGGGTGCATAAATTTTGGGTTGCCAGGAGGAGGAGGAAGAAGTAGTATAAGGATGAGGGCTAACCTATGAACACTATAATATAATGTATAGAAAATTATTTCATAAAAAATATACATTTTCAAATAAAATTATTTGATAAAAAATTTAATTTTTTGAGTCTTCGGAAAATTGCATAGAAAAGCTTGGACTCTACAGGGTCTTTTTGAGTATTTTTTTGAGAATTTACTTTGATCTCAAAAATAAGCATATTCTCTTGAAACTTCAACCTTAAATTTATAATGAAAATATTCAAACTAGATATCCTTTATCTATCTGTGATCCTGCTAGTAAAAACCCTAGTAAAACCCAACTGTACCCTGTTGCGATTACAATTGTTTCCAAAAAAAGTAAACTATTCTAGAGCTTTTGCAGCTGCCTGACAATGGGTGTCTGGCTGGGCTGATGTACCGCCCTGATTTATGTCACCCATGTAATCAGCGCACTGATTAAGCTGCGCACGGTCGTTGACTTTGCCAGGACTCGAGTGCAGCTGCCGCCCGTAGGAGCAGCAGGAGCATCATCATCATCATCCACTATGGAATAGAAATCGGAAACGGGAATTGGGAATCAGGAGCAGGGCGGCAACAGGACACAGGACGAAGGCGAGTATCATCAGCCGCCGCCAGCATGAGGCAGCGCACCTGCCTGTTTACAACTTACAACGGGAACGTGCCATATCCTGGGGGTTGGCAGCCACCCCAAAAAAAAGCAGCAACACCACCACCAACCCAGGGAACACTGACCCGAAAATCTCGACAAAAAACTATATATAATGATCAGAACATAATATTTTATAAATAGTTTATAAAAAGAATACCTTAAATTCAAGAAAAAAATTGAATAATAATATTATTATGAAATATATTCCAAAGATTTAAGCTTGAACAAATTTAATTTCATGTGCCAAATGAATTCGCGTTTCTTTCAGTGATCGACACCGGCAGGCGATGCCACCCTCCGGCGGCTTTAGCTCAGCCGTTGGCTTCACACGCGCATTATCCTGGCGCTGGTTCTGCGCACTGTACCAGAATAACGAAGCCTGTACCACCGCCGCCACCACCACCATCACCACCAGCAGCCGCACCACCACCAGCAGGAGCATGAGCACCAGGATTATTGCCATTAGAATTGCCATTACCATCACAACCACCATGCAGGATCAATTAAAGGACTCGAGCCGTGCGGAAATGGCGCTTCACTTGTTTTCATTTCCCATTTTCAGGGGGTGAGCCAAAGCGCACGTGCGTTGGCAGGATAGGTTTTCGTCCTGATTCAGATCCTGCTGCGCCTGCGCCACACTTTCACGCTGAAGGATATGAAGGATATGCTGGCGCAGAACACACCCTCAACCAAGCGCGAGCGATGCCGGGCCCCTCTAACAATGCCACTTTTAATGCAAATACAATCGCACATCCTTTCAAAGGATCCTGTGTGCATTGTGAGAGCGCGCTGCATATTAACAATAATATAAATTTTGTCGAGAATAAACACTTTTCCATGCGGGCCAACGAGAGGGAGGAGGAGCTGGAGTAGATCATTGGAAAATGCTACGCAGAACGTGCCCGCCGATTTCCCTGGCAATTTCGATGAAAATTGTATCCGGCACACGTGCCAAATTGTGAAAGGATTATCCCGGGAAAATGTAGATTCCCTATTTTAGTGGGCGTGTGTGGAGACAGGACAAATTACGCATTTAAATTGAGGTATTTTTTGGGTCAGGCTACAGAAAAGGGGAAGTAAGTTAGGGTATTTAGAGATATTCATATTATATATGAAAGGTATGAAAATATTTTATAATATTTTTAGTTATGTAACAGTTTCTCCATTATAACGTTATCTCATCTAATTTCCATAAAATGCCAACCAAAACCAACTTAAATATCATATAATATCCATCCGGATACTTATCTGCCTTTCTCAAATATGATCCCCAACAAAGTCAAAGCCACTCACTCAGCAATCTGAGGCAAAAGAACTATTCACACATTGTCTGGTGCAGATTATAGATACATATGAAGATATATCTTTTATATATGGAAACCAGAGGCGAGTCCAAGACACAGTCGGAGGCCAAAGTCCCAGACATGCCATGCAAACGAAGTTATTTTTGTAGAAATTCAAACCTGCAGTGGAAGTGAGTGAATTATGAGCCGGGCCTGTCAAGGCTATATGGGATTGGAACTCGGATTGGGATTGGGAATGGGTCTCGCGACACACACACGCTGGGAACCCGGGCTGTGGTTCGGAAGGGAACGGAACGGGGTATTAATGCCCACACGATCCATAGGTGTGATCGCGGGAGGAAGGGAACACCTTACGCCGAGTGCAGGGAACACACTGAGCACCGAACAGGTTGCTGAGAGAGAGGAGAGATATCCCAGATCCGAACAATAGGTAGGCAAACTCACGTAGCCGCAATCGCCGCGGCCTCGTCTTCTTTCTAACATTTTTTTTTCAAAATCTGCGCAATCTTCTTTGGTATGCACGAACCCCGGGGACCCCGACCATGAGGTTGCCCTTTGGGTGATGTCTATTTAGTAGGTTTTTAGCCAGGAATAAATGGGGTTTTGAATTTTATATTTATTTTTTTGGAAAATATAACTTGATCTTAAGCTTGACATAAGATTTTTGGAGGAAGGTTTCAAGAGACATCAGAGTTTCTTTATTTAAAAGTTTTCTATTTATTTAAAATAAAATACAAAAATATATATTTTTAATATATCAAACTGTAGTGTAGGACTTAATAGGAATTCATATACTTAAGACTCAATATATTTGTATTAATATTTTATTTAGAAAAGCCTTAGAATTTACTACCTTTTGATATCTCGACTTGAACCTTTAAGTGTTTTATTCATTAAAATATATTAACTTGCTTAACTTTTTTCTTAAATTTATAAATGCTTTAAATATTTACAATACTAGCTAGCTACTTTTTCCCTACTTTCAGTAAATTTCAGCTATAGTTTCCTGCCAACACTGGGCGCATCTTCAGGTTGCTGCTCAGGTTGATCCTGCTGCTGATGATGATGATGTTTGATGTGTTTGAATGTTGATCATCGGCAATGACTAGGAAATATTGCCTTTTCCTAAGAAGGATTTGTGTCAGCAAACGTGACTCGAAATACCAAGTTGCGAGCCCAGCCGAGAGTATTTGATTGCTGATCCCTTTGTGCGTGCCCATTGTTTGAATAGTTAATTATGGGCTGGATCGGCGGACACTCCTTTTAGGCAAGAAAATCTCCGAGTCCCGCTCAGATTTTTGTTTTGCCGCCGCCACCGACCATTTTTAACCATAATTTGGGAATTATTTTTAAAATTTTTTTGAATTTTCCCTAGGCAAAGGCAAAGGAGTGGGCGGCCGTGGGCGGGGCTGCATTGACAACTGCTGACAATGACTTCATTTGTGTGTGCCAAGCGGCAGGCGCTGACAAGTATCAAAAACGTACAAAAAGGAAAAAAGTATTAACAAAAGGAGGAACAAAAAAAGAAATGCAGGAAAAATGACAAGACGAACTCCCTGAAATTCTCTGTTTTGCAGATTAATATTGCACACATATGGCTGCTGGTTAGGATCTCAGCTGATGATGGATCGATGGCTTGTGTACTTGTTGAAAAAATTTATAATCGTCATGTGGCCATTGTCTTGGGCCACAATGTGCCGAATGTGTGCAATTACAGATATTCCAGCAAAAGATATCCATGAGATGAGCATGTGATTGCACTTGTAACGCCTTCGGAGTCTGGCTTGATGATTACTCACTCATACAGGATAATAATCCTGCTCCTGGTGCTGATCTTGAGGTTTCGGGAAAGTATCCGAGATCTATTTGCAGTTGATCATTCAATTTTTGCCATTAAGGTCTTTGAAAATTATGATAATTATCTTTTAAATACCTAGAGAAAATATAATAATTATCTTTTATCTATAATAGAGGGTTTTGTAATAGGAGAACCTCTTTTGTAATATCTACCTATTCTGTTGAAAATATTCTGGAAAATACCATAATTCTTAAATATGATACAATTATTTAATGGGTTTTCTTTTCATTATTATAATTTTCTTAGGATATAATCTTTTAGTGGTAAAAATATGGGTTTTTCTTGGGTTTTCAGAAGAAGTCACAGCCCAGAATAATGAGTTCAATGAATAAAAGATTTTTTTTGCCATACAGTTAACAACATTTCATTAATTTAATACTTTATAATGAAAAATGTTAAAATTAATTGATAATATTTTTAATTTAACTTCCTGGCTTGCTTTCCCCCAAATTTCAACACAAAAATACCTCAGTTAGGTACTTGATATCTGTGGTTCATGAAAATTCCTTGGAATACCAAAGACCCCTTGCTCTTTCCCATGCCTCCTAAGGAGAAATCCCATTTCTCCCGACCCAAGTCATCACAACCCACTCCACAGACTGCGTGGAGATTCCCACTACATTGATCTGAATACCTCTTCCCAGAAGATCAACTTTCCGTGGCAACCCCCTCACCAAACTGCAGCGAGGACATGAGGCAATTGCAAATTGACATGGACCATTTGCCGATCTTGGGATCTTCAAGTTTTCCCGGGGGTGAAAATATACTATATATGCACCCATGTCACATAAATAAAATTTGTATATGCGATTAAATTTTGGAAATTCGAATCGTAGTGCATCTCCCAAGGTGAGAGTTGTGAGGAGGAAGAGGCGCTGCTGTCAGTCACCCAAAAAGGACTCGCAGACAGTCCGTCGATCGCTGAACCCTCCTTCCTCCTTCCTCCTTGCGCCTTGTGAACATTTTCCTGGGGCTGGGGTAGGATGATAGACAAAATCTTGTCATAACTTTGATGTTGTTAGTAAAACAATGCAATTGGCTGGCACGACTTGCTCTCCTGCTTTTTTCCTGCTGTCCTTGGATGGGCTTCCCTGGCCCTTCCTGTTGTTCCAGGACCTAACATCCCGTCTGGGAATGGAAATGGTGCGAAATGGGTGCAGCTGCCGCTTTCTTTGCCTTCTGATTACGCAACCATCGATGCCATCTAATGTACTGTGAGAGACAGTGAAAAATCACTGGACCAGGATCTCTTATCCCCGCTAAGATGATGATGATGATTCCTTGTCATGTTGTCATGGGGAATTTGTCAAAAGTCCAAGGTTTTCCAAGAACCGCTGCGCATTAGGCAAACGCCAAGATGATCTAGAGTGGACCCAACCAGCCTCGCCAAAAGCGAACCCTCCCTCATCCCATATGTATATCCTGGATCTGGTCAGGCCGAAAGGGTTGAGTTTCGGGTTTTTGTACCGCGATAAGATCGACGCTCAATCCCGGGGCAATGAATGTTATCCCTAAGAACGTTAATCAATTAATTACACGCTGCGAGAAGAAAGGATTCGCCAAGGGTTGCCGTTGCTATCCGTTTCTTGATTTATTTCCGACATTTCCCCAGGCTATCTATAGAAATTGGACTGGCACTGGGGAAATTAGCTCTTGACCAGTGGTCAGTTCGTGGGCCAGTCGCGTGTCTGATATTAATATACAAATAAAATATTGACCATCATCATCATTACCATCAAAGGGGTGAGCAATAGATCACAGAAGGGGGTTTGTTGTTTTAGCTAGGGTTTCCGGAAGTCAAGAAATTAAAATCATTAAGAGAAGATGTTGAATTTTAAATTAAGCATTACAAGAAAATGGATTTAGAGTAGAGAGTTGATTATTTTTATTCAGAATTTAAAATAAATATTAAGAATTTCAGAGATTTTAGGACTTAATTATCATAAATTCCCTTAAAAGGCCCATGATTTTATCATCCGTACGATAACACACATATATAGATTGCATCATTCTCTCCCTTCTCCATCTCCCTCAAGGCTAATCATAATTTATACAAATCTCTTATCTCGCCGCTTGGCGACAAGCTATATTTGGAAACCCCTATATGTACAATATATCTGGGACACATACACACATTTCAAGGATTTGCGCGCCAAAAAGCCGAAGACCACTTGAGAAGTCAGACCGATCGTAAAAAACCGAAAGAAGGACTGAGTTGAGATCCCACAAATGTGCCTGCTGTGTGGGAACCAAATTGCTCGGATTGCAGTGGCATAAGGAAAACAATATATATTTTTGCACTGCCTGCACTGTCCGCTAGCGGGACAAAGGGACACTTTGACGGACGGCAAGGAGATCAGGAACTGTTGCTATTACAATGAATAGTAGCACTTGTTTTAGTTGTGTGCCTTGTTGCCTACACATTGTGACCCAAATTGCTTTTTGGCGAAGAAACAAAACAGTGCAGAAAACCTAGACATGTGCCGGGATGAGAGTCCTGTGCTATCCAGTCCTGGCCTGGCCTAGATGAAATGAGCAACCACTTGACCGTAGGGACAAAGGAACGGCCGCAGCTACTATTCAAATTATAGAGAAAATTGCCAGTAAAACACAAACTAATTGTGTTTGCCAATATGGTAGTTCCAGGGGGTGCCATGGGAAAAATCTGGATCGCATTGGAGTTGCCATGGGAAACTCAAGTGGCCCTCAGCGTGTGCTCTTTGATGGGGTCTCGTTCTCAATGCCTCGACTGGCTGCAATCTGGCACGCAGATGATGATGTTGATCCTACACCGAACCTATTTCGAATTCAAATCTAATCTCTGAACACACTGTGAACTGAAAATGGCCTGGAAACCCCGATATGGGGGCGACAGGCATATCAAAATCGAATTGAATTGCGCGAAACTCATAAAAATATTTAAATAAACATAAATGTGGGGATCTATTTTAAGGAGATCGAAGAGGGGAATACTCTAGATTGAAGTTTATTATAAAAATATTTTGCCATTAATGGATTATATTATATAAAGGTGATAAGAACACTTTACATCTTTAGAATATCCTTATTTTGGGATCTTTTATAAGCTGAAAATCACGTATGTAAATGTTAATATATTATTTATCAACAATACACATATTTATATTAAGAAAATAGTAGACTTTCAAAATAGGTTCTTAAGATAATAAGAATCATAAGAATAGAGTAATAACCTGATAATATTCCTATTAATATTCTACTATTTTGGTACCATTAATACTAATAAAACCAACATTAGACTAATAACAATATTTTAACACATCCCTATATTTTGCAACTCCTTATACATATCAAGTCTGTTACCCTCTTAAAGGGCATTCGACTCCACATGCCATATCTAAGCGTGTCAAGAACATTGTTCGCCTATTAGAGAGGGAGCCGACATAATGTTGATCTACATATGGAATACGGAACACCCCTCCTGGCCCCCACAAGAAAATAAAACCAAGTTTTGTTGTTCCGCTCAGCCGTTAAAAAATATGCTTTAAGTTGAGATAGAGAGAGAGGAACAAAGAGTAGTCTCTGAGGGAATATAACGTTGATTAGTACTTCCTGAGGCTGCTGTATAGTCCAGATACCAGCGCCATATCATTCTTCAACAATGCCATAAAAAAGAAATAAAAAACAACATTTGCATAGAGCTCGGTCAAACAAACAAACAAACAAACAAATGAGCTGCAACAGAGTTGGGGACTTGGGCTGCAAAGAGAGAGAGAGGAGCTTGAACCCAGCTTATCGGGGTACCAGTCCCCAAATGGGAGAATTTCCTCAACAGCAGAGGTCTTTTTCTTCAAATTCTACCATAACCAGAAAAGAAGATTGGGTTCCAGGTATTATTTAGTTTTTACTGATATTTTCAAATAAGATTACATAATTTGATATGCCTTAAAAATTTCCAAATAAAAATAAAGAATTAAAATACAAGTTTATTAATTTTTCTTGCTTATCCCAAGGATCTCAGTAAATTCCCAAATCTGATCTTTGCAAGGATGAATAAACTTCGGTGGAAGGTACATAACTTCCTGTATCCCCCGTATATTTCCTTTATTACCCAGATTCCCCTCGTCGAAATTTGAGTGAACAATTTATTTTCCCCTTTTTCCACACAGCTTTCCCGCACAATTTAAACTCTGAACCCGGCAATAAATGATTCTGTCCCAAAAAGAGAGAGCTTCATTTACGGCGGACAGTGGGTATATAGTATATATGAGTGTGCGTGCTCTAACATCGAAATGAATTGCTTATTTTGACATTTATTAAAGCTTTAAATAAAATTTATGCAGAGAATCAATTAGTGGAGGCAAGAGACCACAAAGGGGAGAAGCGAAGTGGAGAGTTGGGGGTCAAAGTAACGAAGATACAATATTTCTCACCAATCGGTTTTTGTAGAAAACCAACGCGAGGAGAGAAGGCAAAAAGACAACCAGCCGCGGCGACAGAGAGTGCAAGAAATCACAGCGAAGAAGGCAGCGAAAGGTAAACAGAAGACAGATCGAATACGGACCTCGCCCCCTCTCTGTCTGGCCCAAACGAGTCCTGCACGCACGCACACAAGGACAAGGTTTTTGGCGCAAAAAATCTACGGCTATTCCTGCTTTGCACTCTCTTTCGGTGGCCCTGCTCTTCACCTACTTCTCCTGCGCTGCACTTCTCATCCTCTCACTGCTGCTCCTTGAGAAATCTCAGCGCCGTGCCTCCTGCCTCCTGCCTCCTGCCCCCACCCCCTCGCTCTTGCTCTCTCCCTCTGTGCCTCTGCTCGTGTTAAGGAATTTGCGCGCGCACGTTGCTCCTGCTCCTTCGTCTCCTTGTCCCCTCTCTACACACACAGACGCATGCGCTCAGCAGGACTAATGCGGTTCCTTGGCTGTTCATATCCTTCGGTCAGCTGATCGAACATATGTACTGCGGCTGCGGTGACCAGAGAGAGGGCCTCGGGAACCGCTATCCTTGTCTAACTGTTATTTTTTGTTTTTGGTTTCCTTATTTGTTCTAATCAGTATCTTTTCCGTGTCCTGCTCTGCTCTGCTCGTCTCTTCACACCTTATGTACTACGTGATTTCCCCTTATCCTTGTTCTTTTTCTTCCTTCCCCGCTACCCCTGTGCATTTGGTTTGTGGGGGAAGGAGAGTATGGGTAACAGTGGTAATAATTAATAATTCTTAATTATGTATATAAAGTTTTTATACAGAAAAAAGGAGCTACTACAAAAATGAGAAAATTAAATAAAAACCACTCACCCGATATTTTATTGATTATTGATAAGTTTAAGTCTCATGATGTCGTTCTCAGGATAAATCTGAAATAAAAAATAGTTCTAAGTAATGGTATTTAAAATACCTAAAAAAAAAGAGCAATTACTCACCTAAAGACCACCGATTGCTGGCTCCTCTTTGCGCCTTCTTCTAATTGCATTGCCTTGTCTGCCACACACACACGACCACAAAGCGAGGACCAGGACCGCCCAGCCTTTAACCCTTTTTCTGTCCAGCCCCTTCCTCCCCACGATCGCCGCCACCCCTTTATCCGTGATTTGCAAAATGCGCGCGCGCGCGCAAAAGTATCTCAAACGCTCTTTTTTCGCACACATACCAAAAAGCTCACTTCTTGGAATTTCGATTTACAATTTAGTTCTTCACTTTTTTTTTTTTGTTGATTTGTTTCGCTGCCTTCCCCTTTCCGCTATTGTTGTGCTCCACTCCCATTCACATTGTTGCTGCAATTTCTCTCTCTGCAGCCTATTCTCATTCTCGGTTTTTTTTTAGCTTGGCGCAATCAGAGCTACCCACACACATGTGCTTTCCCACAAACACACTCGCGGACCGTGGTGTGTGATGTGTGTGTGAGGCTTTTTGCATACGTTTTTCACTCTTTTCGCCTTTGCCCTTTTTCCGTCCTCGTCGGAAATTGTGGAGGCTGCGATAAATAGCACGGTGGAATCTGAAATAATCCCAAAACTATGATTAAGCGTGGCCCACAAAACAAATTGGAGATAAAGCACTCAATCAATAAAATATAAAATGAGATGGTGATATTTTTATGATTTATTAATGGTTTCAAGGGAATATTAAGTACTGGAAATTAATATAAAACTGATTTGATTGTATCAGGGCTTTATATATTAATATTAAAAAAAATTAAAATATGAATGAGACTTTCGGTTCAATCAAACTTTGTTGGATATTACAAATACAAATCATAACTTAAAGTGGCATACCTTGGTATTTCTCCATGGAACATCATATCTTAACCCACTGTTGGCAGCACCGCTCGCTATGAATGGGGTTTTTCGGGCTTGAGCTTTTTCTTTCTTTCCTTTTTCCTTTACCCCTATGCGCTTTTTTAACTTGTTCAAAACCACTTTATGATTTCTGCGTCCTTTTGCCTGTTGTTTTTTGCTGGCCCTGCTTGTTGTTTTCCATAAAGAAGATGATCCTCTCATCGGTTCTTCCTGCGGCACAACAAAAAATCCACAACAACAAAAGCTCTCCTCACGAAAAGGAATTCAGCGGAATGAAACCGTAGCTCATTTGGTTGCCTTCGCCGGCAATTACCCGCGAATATCATTCACTATTGGGCAAAGTTTTAAGCGGGAAAGCGAATGATGCTGGGCGTGTGTGCTCGTCGTCTGCGCTTTGTTTGTGTTTGCCGGCGCACACAGACTTTACAAAAACACACACTTTACTCCAGCCCATGGGTGTTCGTTCAGGGCAGCAGCCCCTGCCCGGCCCCCTTTGCGAAAAAGCCCCCTTGTCCTGCAAAGTGACTCCCGCAGGGCTCCTCCGCGCATATGTAACTCGATTTCTGCTTTAACTTTGCCGCGGATTGCACAAAACAAAAAAGACACAAAGATACAGGCGGTCTTCTATAAGGTTCCAAAATTCCTCTCTGTAATTCAAATTGTCCATGCTGTTCGTTCAAGTTGGTGTCCACTGTGAATGGGGCTGCGGATCTGGACGAGGCTTTGCTCATTTAACGACATTGGCGTCTGCGTCTGCAAAACACAAAGGAGACACGCCTCCCTCTCCCGCCCTTTCGTCCCCTCCTCTTGTTTTTGCTCCACAGCCGATGATCATATGACCACTACCTGCTGATATTCCACGAGGGGGACTGGCGGGGGGCTGCAGGAATGCGTGGATCTCACATTATTACCTGCAAACGACACAATCGATGCCGCCTTGAAATTCTGCTTAAAGATTCGCTCGCGGTCTCATTCCATCCCGCTTCCTTCGCTTCGCGGCCTCCCATTCTCTCTGTCCGTCTGCTGGCTCCAACTATTGCGGTGCATTGTAAATCACACACATACAAACATGGTAGCTTCGGCTCCACTTCTGGCGGCGCTCGGCTCCACTTCGGCACTGGCTGGGCAGGCGTTGGGGTATAAAAGCTCGCGCGCCAAAATCAGTGGACTCCATTGTGGGGATCGCGCCAATGATCTTGTCCTCCTCTTCTCGGGATATTCGTCCGGCACGTAGGGGAAATGTAGGGGAAGGATATTCGGGGCTACCTGTTGCAGTGAACGCTCCACAGGGCACAGATTCCTTATTTAAAAGCAATTTTCCAATTTTCTTCAACGTTGTGTACTGTCTTTAGCACATGGTTCCCCTGATCCGTTATGTGCTCTGCCTCTCTACTTCTCCCTCTCATCATCTCCCTTCTCCCTCAGTATTTCTTGGGAATCAAAGGAACTGAAGAAAAGGCGCCCGCCCTGCAACAACAAAACACTAACTAATTTAGTCGCACTCGCTCTCGCCCATCAGCTGTGCGCTCTTTCCCGCTCGCTCCGCGCTCTCCGAACTGCATTGCTCTCGCGCTCTCCGCCGCCGCCGATCGCTTATAAAAGCGAGCCGCACAGACCGAAGAGCACACATTCTCGCTCTCTTCGTCTACCAGTTATCAGCTCGTCGGCTGCGCTACGCTCCTGCCTTTCGGTTCGTTCGGTACTGGTGCGTGTGCTAAAATTGAACAGAAATTGAAAATTTATGAAACATGCTGAAACGGACACATTAAAACTGAAACAACAAAATCGACAAAAATGCAATATTAGCAACAAATTTAAATTCTACAAGGACTAACAGCCGAAAATACCAACGAAAAACCAACTTTAAATGCAGCAAAAGTGAAATAGTGAGACGAAAAAATTGTGTTTTAGCAATTTTTCGTGAAGCAACTAAGAGGAAAACTCGCCAGAGAAATTCAATTTGAAATCAGTTTTTCGAAACTCCAAACACAAAACCATCCAAAATGTTGTGGGAAACCATCCAGGAAGAAACCAACTGCAGTATGGATTGCAATATCAGGTAATTATCCCGCCCAAGGATTAAACCCACTACTTTTTGCACCAGGAATACCAGTTAAAAAAGGAAGAATACAGAAACACAGGCGAGGAAATAAAAAGTGCAAGTTCAAGAACAACAACAGTAAAGTACAAATCGCTGAACAAAAGTAAGAGTTTTTTTTGCACGCTTTTGTGCTTGATTCTTTGCTTCTTTTTTTGGCGCTCAGCTGTTGTTGTTGCTTTTCATTCATTAAACCGGCTTCCGCGAGGCTCCAAAAAACAGCAGCAGCAACAACAACTCGTCAGTCAGTCATTTTTTTATATTTTCCTTTTTGTTGGTTCCTTTTTTAAACGAGAGTTCTTTGCGGTTCTTTGTGCCTTTTTTGTATTCACTGCGCTTGCGTGACGTCGTGACGTGTGACCCAAAAGTCGGAGCTGCAAAAGCAGATGCAACGGAAAGTGACGAGGAAAAGGGAATTCCACTTAGAGTACCGTACATTTTGATGTGAAAAGGTAGTAGCAGATGTTTGGTAGGGAATTTTAAAGACAACTTTTGAGGAGAATTTAGAGAGCCAAAGAATTTAATTTTTATAAAATAGCGCCTTCTTTCTAATTAAAGTATCAACTAGAGTTTTTGAGAAGCCAATTTCTAAATTTAACAAGAGTTTCAAGTTGAATTTCGGCTGTTGTGTAACACAGCAACCCCTCGTGACTCGTATTGTTTTTGTTGTTGTCTTTACACCACCACCAACGCCGCCGCCACCACCAAAAAAAATATCACCACTGCGCCCCGAGCCTGTGCCTGTATTTTTAGCTGGGTTTAATGACCCGCTCGCTCTCCCGGGGGTTTAGGGAAGCAGCCGCCGCTCTCTCTGGAACCGCTGACTAATCCTCCCCTTCTTTTCTCTTCTCCTTGCAGCAACTCCAATAGCCACAAGCTGACCGGCTCCCGTCGCGCCCGTCGCTCGCTGGAACTGATGGCCATGGATCACCATCAGGAGGAGCTGTCGTTCTACGACGACGATGTGGCGCCACAGGATCAGCAGCGATCGGCGAGTCCCGAGCTGATGGGCCTGCTGTCGCCCGAGGGGTCGCCACAGCGCTTCCAGATTGTGCGCAAGCAGCACATTCTGCCAGCTGCCGCTTCGTCCACCTCGCACACACCCGCCCGCAACAGCTTCAGAGTCTTCAACAGCCTGTCCTCCACTTGCTCCATGGAGTCATCGATGGACGATGAGTATCTGGAAATGTTCGAGCTGGAGTCTCAGAGCCAACAGAACGCCGTTCTTGGATTTCCCAGCGGCCTGAACTCGCTGATCAGCGGTCAGATCAAGGAGCAGCCATCGACGACCGTTGCCCGGTCACCGGCGGGTCTCTCCATGCGTCGTCCTTCGGTGCGGCGCTGCCTCAGCATGACTGAGAACAACACCGCCACACCACCCGCCCACCTACAGCCACCAAAGACGCCAGAGACTGCTGCCCGGGACTGCTTCAAGCGCCCGGATCCCCCGGCATCCGCCACCTGCTCGCCCATTCAGAGCAAGCGTCATCGCTGCGCCACCGAGAAGGAGAACTGCCCAGCACCGCCCGCACAGATCCTGCCCAGCAGCAACCCCCCGCCGCTGAGGAAATGCATGTCGCTGAACGATGCCGAGATCATGTCCGCCTTGGCTCGCTCCGAGAACCGCAACGAACCCGAACTGATTGGTGACTTCAGCAAGACCTACGCCCTGCCCTTGATGGAGGGACGTCACCGGGATCTGAAGAGCATCTCCAGCGCAACGGTGGCTCGCCTGCTGCAAGGTGAATTTGACGATCAGGTGGCCAGCTATCGGATCATCGACTGCCGGTATCCTTACGAGTTCGAGGGCGGTCACATCGCAGGCGCCAAGAACCTGTACACCACCGACCAAATCCTCGAGGAGTTCCTCTCCGTCCAACAGACTGAGCTGCAGCAGCAGCAGAACATTGAGTCGGGCCACAAGCGCAACATCATCATCTTCCACTGCGAATTCTCGTCGGAGCGTGGCCCGAAAATGTCGCGCTTCCTGCGCAACTTGGATCGCGAGCGGAATACCAATGCTTATCCGGCCCTCCACTACCCGGAGATCTACCTGCTCCACAATGGCTACAAAGAGTTCTTCGAATCGCATGTGGATCTCTGCCAGCCCCATGCCTACCGCACCATGCTGGACCCCGCCTACAACGAGGCCTACCGCCACTTCCGCGCCAAGTCCAAGTCGTGGAATGGTGATGGCCTGGGCGGAGCCACGGGGCGTCTCAAGAAGTCGCGGTCCAGGCTGATGCTGTAAGGGAGTCCCTGGGGGATTTGGTGGGGTGTTATCGTATTGTATATAACTCTAGACGCTTAGTTGTATTTATTTTCCGCGAGCAATGCATTTTTTAAGTTGGTTTTTTGTTGATTTTCATTTGTTAAAAATCGTTATCATACACACTCACACACTCATAATCTGGCAACACACACTCATGACACTTGAGAGAATTTCATTTAGTTTTTATTTGTTTTTAATATATGGAAATTCGGCTTTAGTTCAATTTATTTCTTAGCACTTTTAGTTCAAATTTAAACAAAAAACAAAAGGAGCGAAAACGAGAAAATGTGCATTATAATCTAAACGAAATCGAAATCTTTGTAAAATTAAGAGCTATAATACGTTTACTACAGACTCCTTGATCATTTCACTTAGATGATAAGCAGGATATACAGAAAATGGCTACAAAATATCGCACAACAAACACACAAATTCATTCTAATTTTTAAGGAAATTTACTTAATAAGAGTTGCAAGAGTTAAAAACTTCTAGCTAGGTACCAATTTTTACGCTTATTATTTCTTTATTTTTTATGTAATCCGTAAACAAAAATTCTAAACTAAAGCAAAAGCAAAAACACAAAAAAAAAACAAATCTTTTACTATGTAATGATTTTATATTATTTAAGCAAAGCTTATTTTTGCATCAAAAAGAAAAGGCAATATTATTGAACAAAGAAACCATCAATTTTAAAATATAAATAATTAATACAGAACTGAAACACACTGGCTTTTTCTTACTTATTTTTTTCAGTGGCAAAAAGCCTTAAAAGAGCGGGAAATGTAGTCTACTTGATATTCTTAGAATTTTCCCTCTTTGAATTTGGCGCGGAAAAGCGATAGATTTGATAAGTGTAAATTGGAACTTGCACTGGTACACGCTAGAGGGCGCTGCTGTAGTAAGAAATTAATGGTGAAAATCCGCTTTGCTTGATTTACGCTAGAGGGCGCTGCAGCAGTATGTAGTGTGGTGGAATTGGTAAATTTAAATTTGAAATTTTTTGGCTATTAAATAAATGAAGATAAATTTTATAAATATTTATAAATTAATAATTGAGTTACCTTTAATTAGTAGATATAAACCAAATGCTAATTCAAAGTTTGAAATTAAAACCAGACTAAAAATCAGTAAATCCTGAATAAAATTAAGCATTTTGCCATACCTAATTGAAATACTCATATAATATTATTTACGTATTCTCGTACGTTTTGTTATGTTTTCCTATTCAAAGCCTCAAAACTTTCTCTCTAAGACCAGCATCTGTATGAAATAGGAGCCTTATAATCCAACCTTTTCTCCTCTTTTTGTTAATCAGTTTACGCGTAAGAAGATTACTTTTTTGTTATTGTTTATATTCCATTACACTTTGGCTTTCACTCACTCAATTCATTAAAACTATTAGAGCAGAGCACTTAATCTCAAAAAAAGAACAAGGTTCAGATAAGAGCCAAGAGTGCGAGGTTTACGGCAATTAGCCAAAATGGCAGAGCGAGCCCTTGCCATGAATTATATATATATATATATTTTTTCCTGCCAAGTTAACCCATTGAATGCTGTCTAAAGATGTTTCTGAAATTAATAATTTAATATACATGTATAAATATATTTTATATATACATTGTTTCTTAAAAAATAATAAAATATTTGCCTTATCAGGGAAATTTCACTTTTTATTGGGAATTCCAAGAACTTAAAGATTAAAGTTAAAGGGCAAGCTTATGTATTCCTCAAAGAATTTAATTTATAAATTAGGTGATATCAGAAAAATCACTTAAGAAAATGTTAAAATTAAATCCAATACATATTTCCTTTTTCTTTTCTACCAAGTGCTAATTAAATCCCCTAGAATTTAGCACCTTATTTTTAAAGCTCCCTTAAGTTGGCGCCCTCGAAAACAAAAAAATACCCAAAGGGTTAACCCCCTAGTGCCCCCCGTGTGCCAGCCAGCATGCTGTGTGTGCGTCTGTCTGCACAATCGGTTTGTTTTGGTTAGCTTTTTGCCCCTTTTTTCCTTCCTTTTGCCACTGTGTTTGTGTTTTCGTGTCCTCTTATCTCTGGAGCAGCCGCCGTGGGGGGTCGCCGCCTCAAGAAAAAAAAGGAGGTTTTGGGGTTTTTTTTTGGGGTGGTGAACTCTAGGGTCGAGTGCTCAAGTAGCTGCTGGCATACGAAATAGAAAGAAATGGGTTAATCAGCGCAATTAAGGTCAAAAACACGCAGTGACATCTATCGCCGAGTGTGTGTGTGTGCAGTGTGAATCAAAATTGCGCATACGCCGGGTAAGCCCTGCCATTATTTCATTGCAATCTCCCGCCGTGTGTCTGTGTCCAAGTGTGTGTATGGGTCACACATGTGCTATTTTTTATACCCTTTTAAAGGTTACTATAAATAAGGGATCAGAGAAAATGGGAATATGGAGATACTTAGATCGATATTACATTAATAATTACAGTAGAGTTCGGTTATAGCGACTTTCAAGGGACCGACGATTTTACGTCGTTATACCC
>JAEIIJ010004183.1:0-11879 GCA_018904815.1 Drosophila ogumai
TATTATACATTATTATTAAATATACATAAAAGACAAATGCGGCAGTCTGCCTGTACAATCCGTTTTATTCCGAGATTGAAAACTCTTTAGTAACCCCATTAGCATCTAATAAAATTTAGACTTGGGAATTACAGTGCTTTTTCTAGTGTTTTTAAATTAGCATTTAGCATAAAACCATTTTAAGCAACGAATATTTTGATCGAAAATCAGAATAGGATTGTTACCTATATTATATAAAATCAATTGGAATAAAATTATTGTAGGAAGACTTTAGGATGATCCCAGCTTTCTTATTTTCTTAAGATATTTTTATATATGTTGTTTAAAATGTAAGGAAAACTGATTTAAAGTACTACAGTATTTATTAAACAATACTTTTTTCTATAAACATTTAAAAAGTTATCCCATGCAAATATTTATGTTTTAAAAATGGCCAATGCTAACGAGGTCTTACTGGGTCAAAGGTCTTTAATTATACACAACCTGTGCCACACTTGTTTACGCCTGTCGTTCGACTTGGCCCGAAAAAAAGTGTAAAAAAAAAAAACAGAAAAAATAACATGCTGAAATTGTTGTCCTTTGCGTCATCTGCTGCAATGTTAAGCAAACAACAATGAAAACCCAGCAACAACCTCAAAAACAAGGCATCAAGTTATGACCACGACTGTGTGTTACTAACCTTACTCAATTTAATTTTTGGGTAAGCGTTTATTTTTATTTTTTTCTTTTTGGGCTTTACTTTCGAACGCTTTATGGGCGCTTGTTGTTTGCGTTTTTTTATTATTGTTGATTTTGTTGCTTCGCCGGCGCATTGGATTATGTATATATGATATATGCCAAGATAGATATAAGATACATAAGCGAGAGAGATAAATAGATGCGATTGCAATGAAGTAACTAGTTTATTTTTGGCTCTAGACTAAAGCATGAGTTGGCACTCTAAGTGGGTCAAAGTCTGATTAGCAAGGTCACATGCTACACACGTTTATAGGTGTGTGTATATATTTTTGCGAAAGGAATTTCTCGTAGCTTGGGAAAGAAGAAAACCGGTAATAAAATATAATTAACATATTCTAATAACAGACTGTGGCAAAAACAATGCATTTATACTTGGCAGAACTCATTTAAATTATTATTAGCGAGTGCGCTGCCCCTTTCTTCTCCCGGGGTTTTGTAGAATTTAAAATTCTGGTATAATTGCTGGAATTTCCTTATTTAAAAAGAGGTCACAGCAGTGCGTTAAATTTATATATTTAAGTTTCTACTGAAATCCGAGAATAATTAGATTCTTCTCACGCTTTTTCCTTTGTCACCAAACTGTCGTGCGAGATACATTTTACCCTCTGCCCCCTTGGACCCCTTTCTCGTTTCAAATTTACTTTTGTACTTTTACAGTCCAGTTTGCAGAGCATTTGCTTATTCTGAATGCATTTGTACTGACGCTGATCCGCAGGTGTATTATATAGTATACGATTGTTATTCAAGACGTTTTCTGTGACTCTTCATCCGAGAGTTTCGTTCCGTGTTCTCGGCGCCTTGTGACTTGCCCAGATTAGCCTAAGTGTGAGACTCTTTCCCTTATTTACTCAATTTTTAGCGCAATATCTGTCAAGTCAGACATTTTCATCATCAAGTACCTGTCAATGCGACTGCAGTTAAAACGTAGCAATAAATTTTCCAAGTAATTTATGTTTGTTTTCTTTTGTTAACTTGATTGAGACTTTGTTTTGTGACTCAGAGATTTTACATTCAAAATTTCTTATTATTCCCCTTGAGTAGTAATCAACTGTTTGCAAGTTAAACTATGTTTTATAATATACTATATAAAAAGGCCATTGAACCACAATTCTTAGGCTTAGTTGGCCTATAGAATTCACAGATTTTGTTTCATCTTCAGTGAAGCGCCAAGTTGGCTAATTAGCAAGTACTTAGAATACATATAGCAAACCCGAAATAAATTATGGACCGCACAAGTGCTTTGAGAGCCTCGGCACGTGTGTGTCATAAAGGCAGGCGAATCAATAAAATACATAAAACCAAATCGAGAAAATGCGGTTTGTTGACGCAAATGATTTTTGATAATCCTAGTAGCGTAGGCAGATAAATAGAAAGAAAAGGGGGTATACATTGTGGTCAATTGTACGTTAATTATAAAACGAGTTTGTCTTGATATTAAAAAGGGAATTTGCATTTATGGCTCTTGAGAATTGTATGGTAACAAGCTTTGAACCTGTCTCATTGCAAGTCTGTCTTAATGACTCAATCTATTGATTGTGCACAATTATATACCCAAGTCTAGCCCTTGTTGACACTTAATTTATGCAAGAACGTTTCTATAATTATTTCTCCAGCTCACAACTCAAGATGGCGGCCGTTGAAGTGAGGAATGGCTATAAGTACTATGGCTCCAAATCGAATCCCAAGATTGTGCTCAACCAGCTGAATATGAACGTGATGCGTGGCTCCATGTGAGTGGCATTCGAAATGAGAGTGTTTGCCAGTCTTCGGTCTCTACAACTTTCTTCTGTCCCTTCTCCCCTCTTTTTAGTTACGGCCTGCTTGGCGCCTCTGGCTGTGGCAAGACCACCCTCCTCTCCTGCATTGTTGGCCAAAGGTGTCTCAATGGTGGCGAAGTTTCTGTTTTGGGGGTAAAACCAGGAGCGCCTGGTAGCGGTGTTCCTGGTTCTCGGGTGGGCTTTATGCCTCAGGAGATAGCTCTTGTGGAGGAGATGACTGTAAAAGAGACCATCTTCTATTTTGGCCGCATCTATGGCCTGGATGATGACCGCATTAGGGAGAAATTTAAGCTTCTCAAGGAGCTGCTCCAGCTGCCGCCAGCCACACAGATGATTAAGCAGTGTAGTGGTGGCCAGCAGCGTCGGCTGTCCTTTGCCTGCGCCATGATCCATGATCCCGAGCTCCTCATTCTGGATGAGCCCACAGTGGGACTGGATCCTATGCTGCGTGAGAAGTGAGTCAAGGAAAATTTAACTTGTTGCAGAATTTTTAAATGTTACTTTATGTCTTGACAGAATCTGGGATTTTCTTGTGGAGACTACCAGAAATAGCAAATTGGCTGTGATCATTACCACACATTATATAGAAGAAGCCAAGCAGGCCAACTGCGTGAGTATATTGGAATATTCAAGAACATAATTTAGATTTTTAATCTCCTTTTCTTTTGGCAGATTGGCCTCATGCGCAATGGCGTTCTCTTGGCGGAAGATACACCCACCAACATTATGATCAAGTTTGGCACTCAGTCCATTGAAGATGCCTTTCTCATACTGAGTCAGCGTCAGGGCAATGAGGATGAGCTGGCCCAGATCATGGATCACAATAAGAACCAGGCCTTGCCCACGGCTGTTCTGCCGCCTGAGGTCATAGACACTCATGAGCTGACTTCGCCCGAAAAGCCACCAATACCTTTTGAAGAGCCTCCAAACGAGAACCGCAAGAAGGTGTTCTTTACCACCAAGGGCAGGGTCAAGGCCCTGATGACCAAGAACTTTGTGCAATTATTCAGGCAGCCATCGTAAGTCAATAAATTAATTAAATATTTATAATTCAAAATATATTAAGAAACTAGAAATGATCCCTCTTAAACTATATTTCTCTTTTCTAGCGGCATTATCTTCATGCTATTATTTCCCATCATCCAATTGACTTGCTTTTATCTTGCCATTGGCAAGACTCCCACGAATCTGGAGATTGGCGTGTACTCCGGCGAGGTGGAGAGCTATGGAGAGTGCTTCAACGACAGCCTGGTCACAGTTTACCACGACGAGGACACTGAGCTCTGTTCGTTCCACAAGCTTTCCTGCCGATACATACGAGAACTGGGCGATGACGTGGCCACGCGAAAGTACTATTCCAGTGAGGCGGATGCCCTTAGGGATGCCAAGAAAGCCATGACCGTGGGCTATCTGCATTTTGCTCAGAATTTTAGCGACTCGATATCGTCGGTGCTGGAGGATGGCATTCATGCCACCGATGGGGCCGTGGACTTTGCCGAGCTGAGCATTCACATCGACATGACAGGTAAGTGTGGGCCTGGGGGCGAAGTCTTTTGAAATCTACCTAGCTACTCCGCAGATCAACAAGTGGCTTACTTTATGCAACGCAAACTGCGCGACAAGTTCACCACCTTCATGCGCAGCGTTGTCCGGGACTGTAATGTATCCTCAGCCATAGTGGATTTGCCAGTGCAGTTCCAGGAGCCCATATTCGGCAGCACGGACATTGAATTCCAGCAGTATTGTGCTCCTGGTGTGGTAATGACGTGAGTATATCATCCGCACAAAGGATAACATGAATATTTGCTTAAATTTTAAATGTTTTTCATTTTATGAGCTGATGTTTTCAAATTCACCGCTATCCATTTTTTGGTTCTTCTTCGATTCGGGAAAAGCTCTCAGCACCATGTTCATCATTTTAAAAAATACTTCTTAAAATTCATTATTTATTTGTCTGATTGGAAAGCAAATTAACCCCCTTTGATTATTTTGTAGCATGGTCTTCTTTTTGGCCACCTTGATGACGGCTGCTGTGTTCATTTCGGAGCGGATGGATGGCATTTGGGATCGCACTCTTCTGGCAGGTGTTTCGGCCACGGAAATGCTCTGGGCCCATCTCCTGACTCAGCTGATTATTATGGCCCTGCAGTCCTTTGAGGTTATTATGTACATTGGCCTGGTCTTTGACACCTACAACAATGGGGATACGCTGACGCTTATAGGGTTGCTCACGCTGACGGCCTTTTGTGGCATGTTGTTTGGTAAAAAATATATTTTTATACTTTTATTTAAATAAAATAATCACAAACACCTCTCTTAATAGGTCTCTTCATATCCGTCTTTTGTAAATCGCATACGGAGGCCAATTTCGTGGCCACTGGAGCCTTTTATCCCATGATTATTCTCTGTGGTAAGTTTAGCTTTCACTAGAATATCTATTACAATATTAGGTAAATATTTTTATCATCCTTCTAGGACTCCTTTGGCCCCTGGAGAGCATGCCGCAGTTCCTGCAGGACCTGGTCATGGTGCTGCCCTTCACCATACCCTCCATATCGGCTCGAAATGTGATCGAAAAGGGTTGGGGCATCACCAACGCCAAGGTTTATAATGGTTTTCTGGTCATGACCGGCTGGACGATCATCTTCTTTGTGCTCTGCCTGATTGGCATCAGACGCAAGGCGTAGAGTGCGGTTCTTGGGTTATTCTTTAATTATCGGGGGCCTTTCACACACACACACACCTAGTTGTAGTTGTATTAGCATTTTAAATAGGCGATTTTACATGCATATCGTTTGTAATTTAATAATTATCGGAAGCATATCACTCGCATGTTGTAGACTCTCATCACACAAAAAAATAAAGAAGGGAAATCACATTCATACCAACGAATCGTAACGCGTTCTTGGGCAGTCTTAACTGAAAAGGTGCTAGGACTGTACTTAAAGAATGCAATAAGGTCTTAAGGGTGTCTCACAAAAAATATTTATAATACACAGCACAGCAGCATATATCGTACTCATTGACAACCAACAAATTTCGTATTTAAAAAAAAATGATTGTGAAACATACTAAACTTAGTACAAGTTCTACATTTAAACCCACATTTTAAGCTAAGATAATCCGTGGGAGAAAAATGGTAAAACTTAGACAAGTCTTGTGTACTAAAATGAGGAATTGTTAGAGCGAAATTTTAAATCAACCAAAAATACCAATTTAAATAAAATGTGTTAAAAATAAGTGTCTATTATCTTTTATTTTAATCTCTTTAACTTTCTTAATTCTGTTTTAAAAGAAAAGTGCCAGAGTGTCAACAAGAGTCTCAATATTTGTCTTCATGGTAAATTCAAAGCAGCGCAAACTAAAGCGAAAGTTCGTTACCCATTCCCCCCTTAATATTTATTTTGATATATATATATCTATATATGTTGCCTTTAGATGTATATATAAAATCGTCTATGCTAGTGTCTGGGCCAAGGACAAGGACACGTTCACGACGACGACCATGTCGAGGACGTGGCAAAGTTGCTGACACACTTCGGGCTTGAAAGTGCTAGACAGAAAGTCTGCTCGGCTGGATGGCTTCCTCCTCTGAGCCCTGACCCCTGACACCCCTCTCCTGGTGGTGTCTGCCAGCAGACATTTTTATTACAAAACTTTATCTTTGCCAAATACGAAAACGACTACGACGACGACGACGATGGCAACGACAACGACGAGAAGGAGAAAAATATAAAAAGCCAACGCTAGGCCATCCTACTCTCCGTCCTGTGTTCGTCCTCGTCTGCGTTCTCCTCGCTGCTTGTGGGTGTATGTCAAGTCCTGGGTGGTGGCACACACAGCTTAGTTTGGCATTTTATATAACTTGCATAAAATGTGCAAGCCGGAAATCGTTGCCAGAGTAGAGTGTGTGTCTGTGCGTATCAGCCAAGGGAGAACGTGTTGCCTGGGCTTCGGATTCAGGATGAGGATTGCCATGAATCCTGGTTATCTTTGTAACATACAAGGTCATTTACATTGCAAATAAAATGACAGATGATTTAGTGTAAAATGTGATTTAATTGAGTGGATAAGAAATAATAATTTAATAAAGAAAATAAACAGAACTTGGCCACATGGCAAAATTTTAGTCAAGATTAAATAGGAAATATAAAGCAAAGATTAGAGGGGTTATAAAATAAAATATAGTAACCGGAAAAATAATATTAAAGGCCAAAAATGATACCAATAAGTATCTCATATCCAAATCCATGAAATATTAGCTGAATAATTTTTAAAACATTATTATTTCCTGCTTTCTGATATGAAGTTATATTTTTAAAATTAACCTGAAAGTTTTCCCTTAACAATTTATTTCTGTTTTAAATTTAAACAAATTTTCCACAGTCACGAAATATTTTTAAAAATTACAAAATAACCTCTAAATAATCTCCATTCAGGAAAACATTGAATAAATTAACAATTTATTGGTTAATAAATATAAACGCATGTCTCAGAGTCCGGAAATATTTAAACAAATCTGCAAATTACCTCTAAATATTCTCTATTTAAGCTAACATTAAAACATAAAAAAAATTTGGCATTTAAATTGCGGTCTTTTGTCTAGCCCCGACACAGACGAAACTATCTCTGGGGAATGCCCCTCTATACTGACAATGAAAAACCCAACTTTTTGGCAGCAAACAAATCTGGGATGACTAGGTCAAGTTGCCTGAAAGTAGGCAACTGAAAAGTTTTCTCGAACGTCGAGTATAAAAACAATTTTGTGGCCAAAAGCGAACTTGTTTGACCTTCAAACGAGCACTCACACACAAAAAAAAAAACCAAACAATATCCAGGCCCCATATCCTCATCCTTTTTCTGCGCCCTCAACATACAAAATAAAAAAAAAACACTCCCTTTCTCTAGACTGGCGCAAATGTTGTTACAACTTTTGCTCCATTTCATGCATATATAACATTTTTCGGCTTTAAATGTGACCAGGAATGAGGAAGGGGGTGGGTGGCCCGTTGTAAAGTTGGTAAAATGTGGCTTGCTCTCGTAATTTGACCTCCAAACACAAGTTGAACAAACTCAGGGCAAGTCGTCAGTCGTCAACATCCGAATGCCAAGGGAAAAAGGAGTAATATTTAAACCTAATTTTAATGAAGGTAAAAGTGTTTTGTTTACTTTTTGTCTTTACTTTGCGGCTTTCCCCAAAAACGGCTGCAAATGTGTGCTTTATTTCTTTGTGTTTGTGTGTGTGTGTGAGTTTGTGTCTGCAAGGACTCGCCTTTGTGTTTGCATAGACTCTGGCATCCTGTGTCAGCCCCCCAGCTTTAACAACAAATTTCCGTTTCAGGTTCATTGACTAAAGGTGTGCGATGTGCTGAAACAGCAGGTGAGTGCCAGGTTCTGGCTGCAGAAAGGCGCAGTCATTGTTTTGATACAAAAGGTTCCTTAAACTTGGGTGTTTAATTTCAAAATCAATTAATTAAAGATCTAAGAAGCTAAGTGTAGGGTAAAAACCTTAAATCAAGGGTTAAGTAAGTAATACTTGATATCTTAAATGCTATAAAATATTTTTGTTGAGGTAGGAAAGTATCGAACACGAAAAGTTGTGGTACAGAATTTAACTACGACTAAAGGAAACGTAATCAACGAGCGATAACTAATGCTAATTCGAAAATAACTTAAAATTATGTGATTGAGTAAAGCTCTCACCAATCTTTTAGTAGTCAAGGATAGTAACTTTCTAGTAAAGAGCGGTCACAGTTCCTCTACATCAAATTCCACTTTTTTCCCCAACTTTGCCTTTCTCTTTCCATCCAAAAAATATTTTAAAAACATTATCCTCGCAAAATCAAAACTGAAGTAACTCCAACCCAAGTCCACAAATATATTTGTTCAACTAAATCAAAGACCATAAAACTCACAGTCCCCCCATCATCTATCTGTTTTCCGCATCGAATGAGGGGCAATATTTTGGAAAACTAAAAACCATCAGGCAGTGAAAATGAAAGATGACACAATAGAGCACTCAGTTCGTACGGGACTGGGATTGGGATCCCAAATCATTGCCGACTTTTGCATTTCATTGACCCTTTAAATGGCTAAGATACACACAGAGCGCACAGATGGCACCGCCTACATACGACTCTGAAGCTGCTGCTGCTGTTCCTGCTGCTCCTGCTGCTGTTCCTGCATCATGTCAGTCAAAGTTCTTTCTCTCGGCAAAATGGAGAAAAATTTGATTTGAGAGTTTATTCAATTTGCTGCATCTGTGTGTTGTTGTGGAGGCCAAGCCGCCTGAAGGGGGCACATCCTCCAGATACACACACACGCAGTCATGGCACACACTCTGGCATTTAAGTGCACGCTGAACTGATGTCTGATGGACAACCAGAGTTATGGGGCAGGTGGGCGGCTTGGGCTGGGAATCGGAACTGGTGCTGGTCCAGGCAGGTGGGGTTGGGCTCTGAACTCTGCCAATATAATACAATCAACGTTCGAGTTCGATTCCATGCGCATTCGATGCGTTTGAGGTAGCCACCAGTCCAGCTACCGATGCGTAGGCCCACCCCTCAACACGGCAAGTGCCCCCATCCGGATCACCATCTCCTTCCATCCGTAGCCTCACCATCCTGGCCATACACACACACACACACACACACATTCGCTTGGTTTTTGCCCTCATATGCAGTGGTAGCCTGCATACATAGGCTCGTTTCATTCACTCGCCCGAGCATTTTGTTCGATTTTTAGTCTCCTTCTCGCTCGCTCCCTATGTACCATGTCCTGTGTCCTGTGGCCCGAGCTCCTGAGCTCCTCTGCTGTGTAGTGCTGCACATAGGAGCGAAGCAGAGCAGAGCAGAGCACGGGGAGGCAGCTGGGATCCTGGCCACACATGCGTTTGGCCTTTTGCCTGGCACACATAGCAGCAGGAGCAGGAGCAGCAGCAACAGTGGCAATGGCAACAGCAGTGTCGCGCTGTGTTCCAATCGTTTTATATGGCCCAACTGCTGATTGGGTTTGCACAGTGATAAAAAAGTACCTTAAATAATATTTAATAATAATTCTTTATTTAAATTGCTTATTTTCCACAGTATTTATGTATATATATTTTTTTTATAAAATTTAATTTTTTCATTGTATTATTATCGTTGACATTTTTTACAGAGTACTTGTATATAAATTAGGAGCTGGTTAAATTTTCTAATAATATTTTCCACCAGATTTAAGTTTATTAAACTAGACTCTAAGTAGGCAAAAACTCGCAATTTAATGGCCAAAAATAAATATCACCGAAAATTTGTACTCAAGAAATATAGGTTATTTTCTGAACCTTCGACGATATGTATAAATATTACCTAAGATATTACTCAACACACTCTTTCTGAGAAAAAAAATTTAAACACTTAAAAATTAAATAAATAAAATAAATAAATTTAATTTAAATCCTTTAAATTAAAGAACGCAGCTAAACAATGGAAAATAAATACCCCTACAGCGTAAAAAAATACCTTCTTAGGTTGAAATTTCATTTCTCAAATTTTTAAATATTCTCAAAGCTAAAAAAACAGACAATACACCCTGTGAATATTTAAAAGTAATCAAAATTGTATAAAGAAAAACAATATATAGCTTTTCTGTGCCCCACTGTGCACAAAAGGCAGTGCAAAAATTGCGCCAGCCAATGCAGCGACCGAAAAAACAACAAGGACAGAGGCAGAGAGCGCGGCAGCAATACATGCGTGGGGGAAAACTCGGGGAAAAGGCGCGATTGGAGTGGAGTGGGTGGCCTCGTTGGGGAGGCTTCGTTGCGTCACACTTGTGGATGGGCAAGGAGCGGAAGTGGACCATAGAGTGGGTGGGAGGGAAAAACGTGGACATGAACGCTGGCGAAGCTGGCGAAAATGGTGGCAGCGACAGCGACGCAGCCTATTTCGCTGGCCAGGAAAAATAAGAAGGAGGCGTGGACGCGGCTGCAGAGGGACAAGCACGCAGCAGACGCACAAAATGCAATACTCCCCGAGGTGGGTGGGAGAGCACACCAAAATGCAGTCGGGAAAACAGGAGGTACACGAGGACCTGCACACCATTGCACTGGGACTATATGCGAGCTTGGATGTCATGTATGTATTGCCATTGACCAGGCTCCAATCTCTCGCTCTCGCTCTGCCTGTGGCTCTCGCCGGGCCCATCTCTTTTTGGCCTGCTCGCTTGTTTGCCAATTTATTTTGCGCACAATACGAAACACGGAAAATGCATGAGGCCATCCAGCCACCCAGCCACCGCCCACAGCCCACTTTCCACCCATGGCCGAAAAAAATGAAAATGAAACGAACGCAATGATAGCCACACAGCAGAGCTGGCCAAAAGCAACAACAGCAACGGGGGACGAAGCAAAAAAAAAAATTGCACAAATTCCAGTTCGATTTTTGGCCATAATGCAAAAGCCTTGCTCTCTCTGTCTACCCATGTATCTTCTGTCTCTGTTGCTTTTGCATTCTGTGGCTGCCACTGCCGCTGCTGCTGTTTGTTGTTATTTTCCGTTTGCCACTTTGTGCGTGGATTTTCCCTTTTCCTCAGTTTCCTATCCTCTACTTGCCTTTCCCGGCTTTTTTCCTAGCTTTTTTCTAGACTTTTCTCATTTTTTTCGGGCCGCGACTTCCACTTTGGTGGAACGAGCGTCGCGCTTTATTTTGTTCCTGCTTCTTTGTTGCCCCTGACTTTTGGCAAACAAAAAAAAAAAAAATGGAGAAAAATACAAACGGGTTCAACGGTAGTACACACTCGTAGTAGCTTTTTATGGCCAACGTAGTAGTTGGAGCCCATGGAACCAAGTCAGTCATCAGTCCTACGCACCGGGTTCAGATACAAAAGAAAAAATAGTAGAAGCCATGGAAATTCAAAGAAATGGAACGAACGAGGTAGGAAATAGGAATAGCGACGAAGGATTGAAGGAAAATGTGGCACAAAGGATCCGAATGTCCTAAAGAAAAAAAGTCAATTGGGAAAAGGAAGCCGAGAATGCCAGAGAGACACAATTTTCCTAGGCAAACAGTCCTTCTTTTTTTTCGCATCTGTGGAATGACAGTATCTTGAAGACATATTGCAGCAAATTTCAACCTCAACGTCAGCTCACTGAGCATCCAATTTCAATTCAGTTAAGATACAAAATAAACAAGAAAACTGAATTCAATATTATTGTCAGTTATTAAGGCACAAAACACACAGTGAAGGGCAAGTTATTTTAAAAGAATATATATATAGGTTATAGATTTGCAATATATATGTTAATGAAAAAGAAAGGCTACTTTATATTTACAGTAGAATCCGGCTATAACGACTCCGCTTAAAGCGTCCGTCCGGTTATTACGA
>JAEIIJ010004190.1:0-15148 GCA_018904815.1 Drosophila ogumai
TCTTTAGTTCTCTTAATTCTACTTAGCTTTTTCTTTTGCCTAAGAAATAAATTGCAGACAGAAAATTTAAGTCGAAAAGAGAAAAATAGAAAAGCCAACTGGCCGGCAGGACTCACAGGTTGTTTAACCTTTTCTTTGGCTAATGCAATTTCCTTGCCAGACGGCGACAAATTTTTGTTGTTTCCTTTTTTTTTGTCCCTTTTTTTGAGGGTGACTCTGCTGAACTATCCCCCTGCTTGCTGCTGCCACCCCATGTCCTGGCGGAAAGTGAAAGCTACATGCGTGCAACGACCCCTTTCGCAGGCTCTTCTCTGCGCGCTCTCTCTGTCGCTCTCTCCTGCTCTCGTCTCTCTCCTGTCTGGCTATCCATTCTCCCTTTTTGCCGCACATTTACGAGCACATTTTTCTTGGCTGAAAAGTTTTCGTGCACGTGTGTGCAACAGTTTCGAAATCGTCCTGCGGACGAGTCCTGGGCGCCTGGTCACGTTGCCGGCTCGCATTTTTGTGCCTCGTCAAAAAGGACGAAGCGATGAGTGAGAATAGAATCCTTCTCTCTCTCCGCTAGCGCTCTCCTCTTCGCTTTTGTAGTGGCCATTGAAACTCGACTCAAAAGTAAAGTTTTCCCTGCATTTTCCGACCATTGATAATGCCCAGATATAAAAAGGTGAAAGGAGGGGGTGGCAACCGGGTGGTTGAGTTTTAGTTTTTGGCGTCTGCCTTTTGTCCTGTCTGCAACTGTTGTGTTTTTGTTGCCTTTTTGCCGGTTTTGGTTTTTGGTTTTCCACTCGCACAACAACCGTTTCAAATGTGTGTTTTTGTTGTTTTGCGCTTTTCATCTCCAAGTGGAGCACAAAGAGTAGATAGAGACAAAAAGAGAGAGAGAAGGAGCACGAGTGAGAGAGTGTGGAGGTGGAAAAACTTTGAATGCACAAGTGTGCGGGCCTGGGAAATGGAAGTGGGACATTTCCGGCAGGAATTGTGCAACGGAAAATGCATATATAGTACATATGCTGCATAAATGTATTTATTGATGAGAACTAAATATTTTATTGGATGTTTAAAGTGCAGATAAGGGAGAATTTAATATTTTTCAAGAGTAATAAATTACTTGACCATTTACAGAATAGGTTTTCTTATTAATTTTAATTAATATAATTTATAAATGATATAAATAATTTTTATTAAAGTTGTATTAAATTTTAAAAAATATTTAGAAAGAAAAGCAGATGTCTAGAGATTAATTAAAACTCTTAAAAACTGCTCTTAATGAAGTCTTTTATTTGTAAAAATTACTCTTCAGTTTCAAATTAAGTTTCTTTAATTTAAAAATATTTTAAAAAATTTAACAATAGTCCTTGCGCATCCCGCAAACTACTTCCGCAATTAAAATGCCATATCTTGCCACAAAAAACCGCACACACCCATGGTAAACACACCGTCAGTTTCGGTTTCTTTGTTTACGAAAACTACGACGAGGGTGCAGTTTGCCAGCCGGGTTTCCGTGTCAAGCATCCTGTTGAGCATCCCGGTTAGGGGCAACTTTTCGCACTCTTTAAAAGTCCTCCACCCGAGAGATAGGCGACGGTGGCGATAAGCTTAAAGTTAACCTTGGGAGAAATGTCCGCCTGCTGTGGGATTCTGAGCTCCCGTTCCCCACTCACCCCGAACTTATCGCTGCTGGATATGCGGGATATATACTATAGATACTATGCTGCATATTGACTGCGTTACGCCTGCTAAACTTTCGCACCCTTTTAAGCGACGCCCTTAGGGGGTTGACTCGTCGTCCTCGTCCTCGTCCTCATCCTGGTCGTCGTCGTTTGTCTGGGGCAAGTCCTGCGTTTGTTGATCGTTACAGTAAATCATTTGAAATGAAATTTCACTTCCACTTGATGGGTAGTCCTGCACGTAAAGAAAAAAGGTAGAAACTTGGGCTTTATTTTGCCTTGAAATGGTTAATAAAATTATTTGTTAAATAATATTATTTTTAAGAAATATAAAAAGGAAAATCTTCATAATACAAATATCAAAACGTGGATTTCAAGAATATTAATTCAACATTTTATTTCAAATTTCCTCTTAATTTTCTAGTTTTATTAAAAGTTTTAATTAATTTAAAACACTTTTGCTCAGATTCAATCCCTTTTTATTCCTTCCTAATAGTTTAATTTCGAAACTTAAATCCCACATTTGCCTCAGTGTTTAATCGCAGTTTTTCCTGGCCCGTTGCCACCCTCCTGGTAACTAAGTGGATTGCGCGTGGAAATGGGAAAACATGTGACCGGCTCTTCCACAGGGAATGGGTGGTGTTTGTTGCTCCCAAGCCTTACGCTTTTCCTGGGTGGTTTTTCGGTTACTTGTATTTTTTTCTGGCTGCGTCGTCTTGCTACCAAAGTTTTCTATTAGACAACGGGGTGATTTTCACAGCGTCAGCTAGAATAAAAAGGGAAACTGGCTCTGTGTGGCGGCATATCGGTAAGTTGAGGTCATTTATTATGCTCATGACACCTTCCATCCTTCTCCGGTTGGGCTTCCTTTTTGGGCGATTCCCCCCGGCCATCGCCTCTGCCGCCTGGCAACATTTGTTATCTGGGATCCCCCGCCGTTGTTGCTGTTTCCCCCACATTTTCCATTTCCCACTTCCCATTTCCCATTGTTGTCTGCCAGCCAGCAGGGCAAAATTATGCAGCAATTCATAAAAATGGCTGGCAGAAGAATCCCTATTGCCGTTACTTTAATGCCGTTATGTTATTTTAACATAGATTTTAGCTACGGTCTATCGATTAGATCCAGGAACCGCCAAGAAGGGGTGACCAAACCAATCCAAATCGAGCTCCATGGCCGCCGATGTGTGTTGGGTTTTTGTTTATGGTTGTCATTTTGCGTGGCATTTTAATGGATTTTTTTATACTTTGGCTAAGGGGGAAGGTGTTGGAATTATGGTCCTGTAGGATCTCTGGGGGGAAAAAGTTTATGGACTGATGATGGCCTGATTGAAAAGCGAAATATGGTTGTTTTATGGGTATTTATAGATATTATGGGAATTTATTATTTATTTAATTTGAGCTATAAAATGTTATTACAATTTATTTATCAATTTAAAAGTGGTTTTGACCAATAAAAAATAATTTTCTTAAAAATTAAATTATTAAAAATAAATAAACAATATATTAAGAGTAATAAGGAAGATACTTAGCTCCTAAAAAGACTGCTGCCAAAAAAAAAATATAAAGCTGTTAGAAGGACTTTTAAGGGACTTTAAGCTATGCTTATTTTATATTAAATGTTTTTTTTTAATATATTACAGTTTTTTTTCGAGAAAAAATATATTTCGAATTTTCTTGACAAAATCCACACAATATAAACCCATTTTTCTCTATAATCTCCACTTATTTATTCCATATTTCAATTATCTGCTCAGTGTGATCTCTATCCTTTGTCCCCATCAAATCTTAAGCCCTTTTATCTGCCACAATTTCAATTAACTCAAATGGTCTTCAGACCCACAAATCCGAGCCAAAACAGTTGCCATGCCAGTCACATAGTCGTCCCCCCGCGACAGACAATTAAAAAGGGAAACCACACAGACTGTGGGCCAATTTAGATAAGCCCCAGGATCTGGGGAAGCAGTACTCGCAGGACTGCGCGACTACTCCCCATTCGAAGCTCTATCTGTGCGCCACACTCAATTCATATCTTGTGCAACATAACAATTAGTAGAGGCCATAAAGCGGAGCAGTCGAGCACAGACAATAAAAGGAGGAAGTTGGGGAAAATTGTGGGGGGACTCGATGGAAGTAAACTCTGTTTACATTCGTCCGTCGAAAAAATGTGCACTAAAGTATCTAAATTTATAAGGGAAATAAACAAACGGAGCAACACTCCATATACTGCCCGGTATGTGTGTGTGCACAGCAGATGATGCATTTAACTGGGCAGCGGCAATTTATGAGCGCACAAAAAACGAACAGAATATAAATACAAAATTCGGATTTAGATTCGAAACGAACTGAACTGAAATGAAAAAAAAAGAACTTCCAACTTGTTTGCTTTCAATTAGTGCCGAACTTTCGGCTCGTCGATCTGGCCCCGAGAATTATCTAAATAAACACGGAACACAGAGCGTCTATAAAAAACCTCACATAAAGCTGAGGGGGAAAATAGAGGTAGTCGTTGCAGGGAACCAATGCATATTTTCCTCTAATTTTCTCTCCAAAAATGTGTTAAATGTTTGCGTAAATAAAACAGTCTCGGCCAGAGAATGGGAACTCTCCAGCCAGCCTCTTCTTCAGCTTCTGACACGCCCGTATCCCAGCTCGGTTTTTGGTTTGAGTTGGAGTTTGAGTCTGGTTTCAGGTTCTGTTTCGGGTTACTTGCATTTGCCGGTAGCCGCGCTTCGTTTGTTTTTTTGTATTTTTTCCAATGAATCGCTGTTAGCTGTTTAGGCTTTGGTTTTCACTGTTTGGTATTCAGAATTTGGTATTTGGTTACCATGTCAAGTGGCAAGTTGCACTCCTGAGCCGCACAGTGTGCGAGTTCCCGGAATGTGCAAGTGGATAGAGATGGCTGCCTTGTTGCATCGTTAGACTAGATCTGGAAAATGGGTCTAAAGTTTAAGCAAACAAATTTTAGTTGAGGAAAAATAGATTGTACGTAGTTGTTAAGAAGATGCTAAGTTGAACAAGAGAAGCAGAGCTCAAGAATAGTTTGAGGTAAAGAAAAGTCACAGGTTAGGAAAAATTAAATAAAAATGTTACGAAATTGTGTAGATAATATTTTTTTTAGATTTTTTAAATATTCCAAAGATTCTAATAATTTTTTTATTATTGTTTCTTTTACAGAACGCGTCCTCCGCTACTGTGAATCACCCTCGGTGGGCACCTGCTGCACCTACGGCATGGAGACCCGAATGGCCATGCAGTCCCGCCAGCAGCTCGAGAGTCATACCAAGGACCACATCTCTAGGATGTCAGGCATCCTGGGCAGCAAGGCCACCAAGTTCAAAGGTAGGTTACGTCAACGAACCACTCGAAGATGTCACAGAAGCCAGCGATTTGGGATTTTCTTTTTTTTTTTTGTGGAGTGTCAAGTGGTTCTGCCCGCCAGATTTGAACTATAGATTCCAGATCAAGATACAGATGATAATGATGATGATGCGGGCCTCGAGTTACAGACAATGTCAAGTGGCAATGACTACAGCGACAATGCGGATGTGGCAATGAGTTCGTTGAGTATTTTTGCCATTGAAGCGGATGCAGGCCAGAAATAAAATCAAACTCTAAACAAACTCTAATTGTAGCGGATGTAAACCCCAACTCTCTGAAAATTCCTCAACTAATTAGAGCCTTCCCCTGTTTTGCAGAAATCTTCACCGCTTTGCTGAAAGAGTCGAGGACGCAGTTCAACAGCATGTTCATCCGTACCTATGGCGTGATCTATGAGCGAAATTCGTACGTCTTCTCCGATCTGTTCAAGGAGCTGGAGACGTATTTTGCCAACGGGCGAGTGGATCTGCTGGAGGTCATGGATAAGTTCTTCAACACGCTGTACCAGAAGATGTTCACCGTGCTGAACACGCAGTACACCTTTGACGAGAAGTGAGTAACCCAATCTAGACGTAATCGAGACCGAAACTTTCAAGCGAATCCGATTTTAGAGGTCTAAAGCTAAAGAGGCCTAAAGACAAAACGTGTGAAACCGCAAAGTGTCTCTGCTGAGTCTGTCTCTGACTTGGCTGGCGGTCGAAACTTTGACACGGCCGGTATAAGATTTCAGTTAACGATTCCGATATACGATTACCTAACATATATCCTATAGAGAGCTCTAAAGTTGCTCTGGTTTTTGCTAGATTTTTTTGATTGCGGTTGAAACGATTACAGAGAAGAGGAAATGAGGAAGTTGGGAAGGAGTTATGGGGGACTTGGGAAATGCTCTCTAAATATTAAATTGAAATTTTTAAGAAACTAAAAGAAGAATCTAAATCATAAAACCATTTATTTATAGTTATTTTAGAAGTGGAAAACCCCTAAATAAATATTTAATAAGGATAGTACTGCTTTATACTTTATTCTAAATATTATAAAACCCTACGATTTATTATTAACAATTTATGTTAATGTTTAAACTCATATGTGCGCTTATGTTTAATTTATTTTTTTTATTTTTTTCGATAATAAGACATTTTTTATTATGATCTTTTATAGAAACCTATCAAAGTATCTCAATGAATTTCTATCTCAGTCTCAAAATCTTCATTGAAGACAACCTATATCCATCTCTTCACAACCCACTACTACCTACTACCTTATTCCCGCCAACGATTTATTCATCCCAATCCCATACAACCCACCACCACCTCCTCTGCCTGGCCATAGCAACTCCCCTTACCAAGCCAATCCAATCTCATAACGCAGCCAAAACCAAAAACCGCACTTTATGCCAGTTCCTGTGTCAGCTGCTCGCATTTCCGCACAAAAATGGATGGCGTAGAGCGAAAATTGCGCCCACTTGGCTCATTGCCCTGGAACGAGGAGGTCTCCGGTAACCGGCGACGACGACTTGGCCAAATGACTTTTGGTCGGTCGCCTGTCCTGGGCTGTTCTCCTGGCCCACCTCCTTGTAGCTCCCCCCCTTTGGGCTGGGCTCGTGTTACCCACGCGCTTTCCTTCAATTGATGCCCCGCTGCTGACTTGGCTCCATCTCCGACTCCGACTCGGAGTTCAACTCCAGCGATTCGCTTTTATTGTCATCGTTTTAGTTTGTCGTACGTGCTTTGGCACGTCGTCCGTTTATTGCCATTGGACAGCGGCGGCGGCAGCAACGACAACAACGATGTCGCGTAATTGCTGCCACTTGCCCGGCTCCCCGGCCTCCTTTACACTCAAAGAAATAGACTATTAAAATAAGAATAAAATTCTGGGGAAAGAGAGAGCTTTGATTATAAAAATACATTAATTGTAATTACCGTAAAACATATTTAAAAGAGCTATAAGAATCTCCCATTATATTTTATTTTAATCTTTTCAAAATCAAATTAAGAATAATTTTACTTAAGAATTTTTGCCAGTGTATACCCCCTCTTATTTGTTTGCGGCTGATGTTTGCTCTGTGCGGTTGGTCTGTCGCTTGAACGGCGCTGGTTTTGCCCTCAGAATGGATCACATGCCTCATGGCAGAGCCCCCCAGTTCCAGCTGGACTTGGAGCTAAAGGGGCTCTCCTGCTCGCTTAATGAGGGGGTAGCTCAAGCAGTTAGTTTTCGGTGGAGCGGGGGAACACTATGGGAACTCAACGGGTGTCGTTGTTTGGGCATAACTTTGATATGCGATATGGCCAAAATATGAAGCGACAAATGGAATGGCACATAAAGGAACGGATATCGTGCCATATACATATAGGAGCTCCTATAGAAGCTCACAAGGGTGTTTATTTAAGAAGAGCTCCTTTAATAATATTTTTCAAGGTATTATTGTAATTTAAACTAAAAGAGAAGGATATTATTGCCTTATAAAAATAAGCAAAAAGATTGTTTGTTGACAGATCATTTTAGAAGGGAAAAATTTAAATTTATACTTCTTTTAATAACGTATAAAATAGATCATTGTTAACTTAAAATGTCTTAAAGTATTTACTATTTTTTATAGTTTAGCAAATACTTTTTAAGTCTAAGATAATCCCCTCATTCCAAACTCCTCAACCCGCCCTCCCATCAAGGTGCTGCAGCAGCTGGTGCTGCCGCTTCACTGATCTGTCACCTCGGCGAATGCAACTTGCAGTAATTTCTAAATTGTTTAGCCTAAGTAGAGGGGGCCAAACTGCCAACTGCCAACAACAGGGGCAACAACTGCTGCCAGTGGTGGTGACTGTTACCGGCGACTTCTTGACCATAGGGCCGAGGGCAGCCGTACAAGTGCAATGACTGTCATGCCTGATGGCCAAGTCGGAGCACACACACTCTGCCACCGAGGTGCTATTGGGAGCTGCCACTGCAACAGCAGATGGCTGGAGCAGCAACTATTTTTATGACTTTTCCGCATAAAAATTTTAGTTGTTGCTCGCCAGAGAGGAGAATGCTCTAAAGTCGTAGGCAAGGCATAGCAAAGGCGTTGAGCCGTGCCATTTACAAGCGGAGATTTCCGCCGCACACTCAATGAAAAATTAATGAAAATATTTTTCCCAAAACATTCCGTACTTATTTTGCTCCATCTACTTTTTCCTACAGCTACATGCGATGCGTCAGCGAGCACATGAAGGAGCTGAAGCCGTTCGGGGATGTTCCAGATAAGCTCTCCGTCCAGATCAAGCGCTCTTTTGTGGCCACTAGGACCTATGGCCAGGCCTTGGCCACGGCCTCGGAGGTGGCCAAGAAGGTCTTGAATGTGAGTAACTAATTTTTAATCTCTCATAGATTTTACTTCAATTTTTAAATATTTTTCCAGGTGCGTTTAAATGCCGACTGCACGGGTGCCTTGACCAAGATGCAGCACTGCGGCGCCTGCAAGGGCTACACGGAAAAGCCCTGCACCAACTATTGCGTGAATGTGATCAAGGGTTGCCTCCATTACCAGCACGAGTTCGATTCCGAGTGGGAGAACTTTGCCTTGGCCATGGATAAGGTGGCCGAGCGTCTCCTTGGATCCTTTAACATTGTGATGGTGGTGGAGCCCCTCAACATTAAGATCTCCGAGGCCATCATGAACTTCCAGGTGAGTGTAAATATATTTAAAATTTATAAATTATATCATTAGCATTAGCATAAACCAATAGCAATTTGTAACTAGTTTTGGGGGCCCAGAAGCAGCTGGTACGCCTAAGTTATGTGCGCATAAAACTGTCAGTGCGTGCGAGTGGTTTATATGCGTGTTGGTTCTTTAATTCGCATACATTTTAAACGAGTCTCCCCGAAAAAAGAGTAATAGTTGGGGAAACCCGCTCAGAGATGGTGGCAATTGATAGGAGGAGTTGGTGTCATGGTCTGGGTAGAAATTTATGGAGTTTTGGGAGCTGGACAATTAAAGAAATATTTTATTGAAGGGAGTAGAAGATAGTTAAGAGTTTAGAAAGTAGAAGTTATACTGATAAGTCTTCCTAAAATATATTTTCTTAGCTTCTTATTCTTTGAATATATCAATCCCCTTAGTTTTTACTGATTCATTCCTTAAATTTCAAACTAAATCTCCTCCTCAATTACATAAATTCCCCGCCAAAACTAACATAAATACTTATGCTTGACATATTTACACGGAAAGCAAAAGAATAATTTACACTCGGATGGTCATAACTTATTGAATTTTGATTACTGCAATATTTCAAAACCCTTGCGCTGGTCTTTCCCCTCTCCGATTTCGGTGGAACTATCGCTTGACTTTTGTTTTGTTTGCCATTTTTACGATTTATTTGCCCAACATTTGGCTCGCATATGAATTTAATTTATATTTCCATTTAAAATTTATACATTTCTTTTTTCAACCGCTGGTTCTTCTGTTTGCCCGTTTGTATCTACATATATCTAGTGTTGTTGTTTGTGTTTCGCCGATGCTGTTGTTGTGCGGCATTTGGCTTTTAATGTGTTTACTTTTTGCCCGTGCTGACGGCCCCATAAAAGGCCAACACACAAAACAAATGCAAAAATGCGAAATAGTATTCAATTTTAATTCTGATTAGCTTCTTGACGAGAAACCGCTTTTGATGATTGCCATCAACTCGCCCAGGGTCGACAGTTATTCCTCCCTGCCCTGACCCAAGCCCCGTAATTAGAGGAACTGTAAACGGTTGGGAACTGACACGGAAGATATGGGTGAGCTGATAAGGAGAGGTGACGGTGACTCTTCTCAGAGTCCCAGAGGTCTCTGCTCGCTCGAGTGGTCTCCGTTGGCCCATAATGAGTAGCCGCTCGAAATCAATTCTTATCTGCGGAATGGGTCAATAAAAAGCAGCTATAAATAGCCATTAAGGAGCCACACACTCGACGGGGTGTGAATGGAATTGCTGTTGATTGTGGCGCAACTGGTTTCGAGAGCTAAAATTAAAAGCAAGCTTTCTAATTTCTAAAATAATTAAAAGATAATATTACACATCAAAAGCTTTCACATTTTTCTAATATTAAATTTTTATATTTCTTTGCAGGATTCTGGCCAGGACATTACCAGCCGCGTGTTCCAGGGCTGCGGCAGACCCAAACTCAAGAAAATGAAGCGTTCCATTAACCCCAAGCTGCAAGGTGTTCAGGTGCTCAATGCCAAGAGTCCCGTGGAGGCGGATACCCTGGACATTGATGCCACGCTGGATGAGGCCATAGTTTTGAGAGAGCGCAGAGCAGCTGAGCCTGGTTCACAGGAGAGCTCAGGCCAGCAGTCGCAGGAACAGGGTGGAGCAGGAAAGGGTGGAAATGGGGGAGGAAACAATGGCAATGGAGGAGGCAGCGGTGGCAATGGAGGAGGCGGAGGCAACAACCGTCGTCAGCAGCAGCAGCGTCGCAAGCAGCAGCAACAGCGACGCAAGCAACAGAACAACCGCGACGACAACGATGACGATGATAACGAAAGTGGAGGTGGACGAGAACCTATCCTGGACAGGATCGTGAGGGATATACGTCAGCGAGTGAAGGACTACAAGAAGTTCTGGTCCAACTTGCCGCACTCGGTTTGCAGCAATGAGGATATAGCCTCTAGCTCCGATGTGGATGGCATGTGCTGGAATGGTCACACCATTGACAGGTGGGAAGGGATATAGGTATATATTTATAAAGCTTTATTAAACCCAATTTCTCCTTGCAGATACATGCACTCAATCACCACCGAGCACGGCTCAAATCCCGAGTTCAGCGGCAATCCCGCCAGCACCAAGCAAACCGCTCAGATGTCCTCGCAGTTGGCTCACCTAAAGAATGCCATCAGTCATCTAAGGAATGCCTACAATGGTCAGGATGTAGAGTGGACTGAGCTGGGTAAGAATCACCAGACCCCTGGTCTTGGTTACTATTTTACTTATACTTTATTTCCGCTTTTAGAAGAACCCTATACCGGCAGTGGCGCTGGCTCTGGCTCCGGCTCCGAAGACGACGAGGACGATGATGATGGCTCTGGATTGGGTCCCTTCGAACCCAGCCACAAGCCAGACATAGATCGTCCCACAGTGGATGCCGATAACGATGACGACGAGGATGGAGCCAGGCCGCAAGTGCCCACGCATACCTCACGGCCCACGGGCGGAGTGGATGACAAGAATCCTTTGATTCACACCACACACTTTGACCAGGACCACAACACAATCGAGGAGGATCATGGTCAGCGCGGCGGCGGCGGCGACGATGAGGACTCGGATGAAGGCCATAACGATGTCGATGATCATCGTTCGTCTAGCGCTCCGGAGAAGATGACGCTGCGTCGCGCTCTGGTTGTCTACCTACTGCCGCTGTATATGGCGTGGTTCGGCGGAGTCTGCGCCGATTTGCTGTGATTACCCAACGTGCGAAGTGCAACCCCCCTGCACCTACACCACCCACACCTCTCAGTCATTCATCCGTGAAGCAAAAACAAACAAATGTTATTAGCAGAACTACAAGCATACGAAACATACAAAACCCTACATATATACGAAATGCGAGTCCAAAATTTTATAAAAACTTTTGAAAGAAGCAATCAAAACGCGAAACGAGAAAAGTAAATCAGGCTTTCGCTCCAGGAATATATATATATATATTTGAATCCCTGACATTAGGCTTGTGAAAATCATGAGCTGAAATCTGGAAATTGGAAATTCTTGGCGAAAGAGGCCTGACTTGGAGCGTAGAGTAGAGAAGTTTTTGAGGAGAGAGAATACGTAACGAGCCCATATTCTAGTTTAGTAAGACCCGAAGAGCCCCTGTGTCCCGCCCCCTCAATGCCCCCCCTAGAACTAAGTGCGAAATTGTAATTTGTAAGTCGGAGAGCGAGTGAGTGAATGAATGTGCGTGTGCCACGGAGTGAGTGCCTGTTCAATGTGATCGTTTAGCAAAAATTAACTATAAATAAACACTTTAGCCCCTAGAATTGACACATAAATACAATATTTAATTTGTATTATATTTATATATACAAAGAACACACCCGAACACGAACAGCAATAACTAATGTCTAACTCTAACTGATAACGCCTAAGCCTAAAATTATTATAATTACGTTTAACTTTTGGCCATAGAGAAAGCGTCCGAGCCACAGCTTTTGTTCTTTGTAATTTTGTATCCTTCGTAGACAACAGACGTGCGTGTAGCCCAGACTTTTCCAGCCATTCGTAAGCGCATTTCAAACTGAAAACAACAACAAACAAACAAAGCACACAGTTTAAGCCCAAATGCATTTTATTTATTTTTGATTTTTTATCAGTTTTTATATTGTATGTATTAAAACGAAAAGGAAAAGAAAAAAAATACAAAAAATAACAATGAATTATGAATTGTGTTTTATTTTTATTGTTTAAATATTAGCAAGAAAGGAAGCTAAGGTCGGTAAGCCAAGCCTTTATATCCTTAAGTTTGACCCCCAAAATCGTTACAAAATTAAAATATTTACTTATAATTTTGAAATGATCATTTTTATAAAAATTAAAGCTATAAAGCTATATATATAATATATAGGGTCGAAAATGATTCCTTCGGCCGAGAGACCGAGCAGTGCTGCCAACTCAGCGGAAAATGCCCTCTCTCTCATTTGGCATTGCTTGTCCAGTTGGCGATAAGCAGTCTGACTAAGCAAATCCTAGTTGGAGTAAGCAGTTCTCATTTGCTTTGTTCGATAATTTGAAGGTTCGTGCCTGTGCTAATTCACTGCTTCTTTTCATGTGGTCAACAAATTGCGTGCACTGCTTACCTTAAAATAATTTTCACCGCCAGCCTGACTTTTAAAAGTCAGAACAAGCCAAGTTTAACATTCTTTCTAAGCCAGAATAAGTTCCCCCTTCTTGCTAGTTTCTGTCGTATTTCTATAATTTAGTGGCCCTGAAATAGGAGGTGGGTGCTAGATTAAAGCCACTAATTAACGAAAAACCCCTAGAATGTTTAGCACAATATTTCGTAAAAATTGTACAAAATTTCACATGAACGCAAACAAATAATTTTTAGTCGTCTTCTTCGGCCAAGTTGAAGTCGTCGCCAAGTGGAGAGTCCTCTCCGGCACCTGTAGCAACATCGTCTGTCACACTCTCCAAGAGGTTGTTATCCTCAGAAGCTATGATTAAATACTTGGTTAACAAACATCTTGAACTCACCACCATGCTTACCATTATTAAATTCGATTTCATCACCAGCTCTCAGTTTCTTCTGTAATTCTTCCTCTAAGATATAAGATTCGGTTAGCCGACGTCTTAAGCTACTTTTATTTGTATCCATGCTTACTTTTCAGATAGCCCATAACCCATTCGAGTTTTTTCCGTAGGTCGGCAACTCGTTTAATTATAACTGGGACCAAAAACAGCAGCTCATTATTCTCCATATATAAAATGGTCAAGCGTTCGATAAATTTCATTTTTTCGATGTATAAATAAATAACTTCATTAATATAATATTTCATGAAATGTGAAATATCCCTAGATTTCAAATCAGAAGAAGGAATATCCATGGCTTTCAAAAAATAAAAAGGAATATTTTTAGTAGGTGAAATTATTTTTCAGTTTGGAGGTAAAATTTCAGACTTTGTTTGGAAAACTACGGTAAGAGCACTGACTACTTTGAGTCAACAGGACTAAATAATTTCTTTGCACAACAATTTGTGATTTTAAAAAATTGTATTCATTGCTTCCTTCGATCAGAATTCCAATTTAGTGACCAATTTCGGCTGAATTTTTCTCAATGCACCAAAAATTAAACAACAAATTCATTCATGCCGGCTGCCGGCATGCTGAAGAGCATGAAAACTCCAAGATCGCGGAGAAACAAAACAATCTCGAGATCATAGCCGCTCTGGTCCCTCCGTTGGTATCTCGTATCTCGTGCTCTCCGCACTTCTTTGGGTGCGCGGGGAGCTTCGTGGCGGCTTTTTCAGTGAGCGGCCGAGCGGCGAACGGTAAACAACAACTGCTGGCAACGCAGACGCGAAAAATAGACGGCTGAAAAGAAAATTTCGAAACGAACGCAAAACCTGGAGGCCCCAGCCCGCCCACCCGTTGCTTGCACTCGAAAATGTATCTATGAGATGCGCGAATCTCAAGCCAATGCAAAAATATATCAAATTTGAATAATTACGCAAGGCGCACCGCGGCACACGTGAGTTCAGACGGTCGGGAGATTAATGGAAGTGAAATGAAAAGTGGAAATTAAGGCGAAAGTGGAAATTGAAGCGGAATCTCAGCTGTGATCATCACCTTGATGACTAACCAATTAGTGCGAGTGAAAGACGAAGATAGATAAGAATATCAGCTATCGTTCGACCGCAATTCCGTGAAGTTTCATTAGGTAAAACATTTAAATTTCATATACAAATATTTGAACTTTTTTCGGTGCTCCACCGGTGCTGTTCCCCTGGCCAAGTTAACGTTTGACTTTTAAGACCCCCATCACCATCTCCATCGCCGTTCATCTTGTATTTACAGCTGTTCGATAGAAACCAGTTTGCGGCCGACTGACTACCTAGCTAGTGTTTCTAATGATATTTGCTTTTTGGGCCGCATCAAACCGCTGAAAGTCTCTTGGCTTCTAACTGCAGTAAGTTGCGGTTGAAGGTTGTTGCTTCTCATGGGCCCAGACAATGGAGCCTCAAAATTGATTTGGCTGTGCCTCGTTACCCGCGCAATTATCAGACAAACGAACAACAGTTGTCAGCTGTATCTTCTCAAAAAAAAGAAATTACTGACATTAAAATTAAAGAATGAAATAAATAAACAAGATAAAAACAGCGTTAACATTTCGCGATATTATAAAACATGTTACGCTTTTAAAATATAATTTTATATTAAATACGATTTTATTTAAACCCTGGAAATGCGCTGTTTAGTTTAATTAACTGGTTTGCGCTCATTAAAACAAGCTAAAAAAAACGTATAATTAAGAATAATATCAGAAAATATCAATATATCAAAAAAAATCAATTAAAAAAAAATTCGCACTCCACGAATTTACAACATAGCAGAGCAAGGTTTCGATCCTCGGACCTCTGGGTTATGGGCCCAGCACGCTTCCAC
>JAEIIJ010004193.1:0-28258 GCA_018904815.1 Drosophila ogumai
ACATCACTTGTACTCGATTTTTAGTTTTAAACTTCCATACAACGTTCGTGGGTCCTGGCGGCGAGGTGGTCAGCGACCCCAAGGTGATCCGTATGAACTACCTAAAGTCGTGGTTCATCATTGACCTGCTTAGCTGCCTGCCGTACGACGTGTTCAACGCGTTCGATCGGGACGAGGATGGTATCGGTTCCCTGTTCAGTGCCCTCAAGGTCGTCCGCCTGCTTCGGCTGGGGCGAGTGGTGCGCAAGCTGGACCGCTACCTGGAGTACGGTGCGGCGATGCTGATACTCCTGCTCTGCTTTTACATGCTGGTGGCCCACTGGCTGGCCTGCATTTGGTATTCGATAGGGCGCAGCGATGCCGACAATGGGGTGGGTTTTGTAGAAGGAAACCAAGGCAAGGGTCTTCTAGAGCTAAATCCCCAACTTTGCTCGTCTCTTCTTGCAGATTCAGTACAGCTGGCTGTGGAAGCTGGCCAATGTAACACAATCTCCGTACTCGTACATATGGAGCAACGACACTGGGCCGGAATTGGTGAACGGGCCGTCACGGAAGAGCATGTACGTGACGGCCCTGTACTTTACCATGACGTGCATGACCTCGGTGAGTGTCCCATCAGGACGAATCCATAGTTGTGATAATAATATTTCGAATATGTCTCTATCCTCTCGTCTCTCGTTCTTTTTGTTTTTTTGTTTTTGGTATTTTTCTGCTTTATTTTCAAACGTTTTTTAATACAGGTGGGCTTTGGCAATGTCGCCGCGGAGACAGACAACGAGAAGGTGTTCACCATCTGCATGATGATCATTGCAGGTGCTGTGTCCTTAACACGTTCCGTTGCCGCGTCAAAAGTCTCTTGATATTCCCGCACACGCGTCACGCTTTTCAAATTCCGGTTTCCGGTTTCCGATTCTCGACTCTTGATTTGATTTGATCTAGAACTCGATTCTCGATTTCGATTCCGATTTCATTTGAAAGCTAGGCCATCCGCTTGCGCCGCTAGAACTAATAAATCGCTCCAGTTATTTGGTGTAGAGCCTCATCCGACTCGTAGACCATGTCCATTTTGTCCATGTCCCCAGTAGAGCAGCTCACTCACACTCCTTCAGTCAATTATTGATTCGCAGCCAGAGTCTCAAGTCTCGTTATCTCTCCACCCTTCTTCTGCTCCGTCGCCATCTAGTTGCACAATTCGTCGCCATGTGTGAGTTACATTGCTCTCTCTATTCCTCTCTACTCGTTGTCCGTATAACGTATATCGATAGCCGTAATTCGTAACTAGTTAACCATAACTTGTTATATGGAACTCGTTAACCGTAATTCGTTATAAGAAACTCTCTCTCTTTTCTCTGTACATAACTCGTTATTATCAGACGAGAGCATCTCGCTTTCACTGCGCATGATCAGTGATCAAATTGCTTGAAAGGAGGTTGCCATAATCTCTAAGATCCCGCTGATCCTGCGCAGTGTCTCGCTCATGTCACTAGCCATAGCGCTCCCGCTCCAATTCCTTATTCCCCATCCTCTGCCTCTTCTCTGTCTCTGTCCAACTGTGTGCTCGTCCAATCTGTGGCATTTATTACTGTTCTAGCCGCGCACCTGTGCGTCTCTTCTTCCACAGCGCGTAGCATCAGCGAATACTGATAACACACACCCTATAACTATCTTGCTCACACATCACACGCACACTCTACGTACACACAGAGAGAGAACAGCTCGTATTTTCTCTCTGTGCTTTCACACATCTCTCAAGTGTTATCTAGCTGATCGTGTAAAGTTTGCTTTAAATGGATCCCCAACTGCTACGAACTCCAACTCTGTGTGCACTCGCCGCTTAATGCGTCTGTCTCATCACCGATATCTCTCTCTCTTTCTCTCTCTATGTGTGTATATCCAACCACCAATCAACCCAATATAGCCCTGCTGTATGCCACGATCTTTGGCCACGTGACCACCATTATCCAGCAGATGACCTCGGCCACGGCCAAGTACCACGACATGCTGAACAACGTGCGAGAGTTTATGAAGCTCCACGAGGTGCCGAAGGCTCTCAGCGAACGCGTAATGGACTATGTCGTCTCCACCTGGGCCATGACCAAGGGTCTGGACACCGAGAAGGTAAGTTCGATCGGCGAAAAACGAAACGTTCGTCTATTTGGGTCTGCAAGGAGATGATAGCCCCCAGGGATGGGGCTAAAGGGGATCGCATTATGCCCTTTTTGTTGCCAGTCAGCTTCTAACTACCCGGAATCGTACATTCAAGCATCATTTCAGACCGGGCTACAAGATTCTTTCATTCGAGCATAATATTTGTTAGGTGAAAAGTGGGTAGATGATGCTTCTATCAAGTTTATGTGCCTCATTCATTTAATGCTTTTGTATATAAACTAAAATTTAACTGGGACACTGGGCTTCGATTTGTACATAATTATAGCGCTAGCTATTTTGTAAAGCTTGAATCACTTCAGTCTATCACTATCTCTAATGCACTCGGCATACGCACACATACATAACATACAAGTAAGAAACACTCGCTACTCGTTACTCGTCCTTTTGCTTTTCCTTACTCGCTACTTGCTCTTCCATGCTGCGTATGCGCAATTTTTCCTGCCATTACGTATACGCCGCGTTGTCGACTGTCTTGAATTGTAAACAAATACAAATACTAGTCATTCGTCACCCATCACTCGCTATTCTCGTCATTTTTCACTCGACTCACGCTTGCTAGTAATACAGCTTGACGACATACACAGGACACACTCCACACATATCTCTAAATCCAGACACCACACCACAACAAAAACACCTGTACTATCTCTCTCCTCAATTCTCCGAAAAAAAAAAAATATATATTGGTCGCTGCTATCGCGCTTTGTTTTCGTATTATTTTGAAGCTGCTACTCGCATCCCTAGGCCTAAGATCAAGAACACCCAAAGAAAGGTACCTTGGCAGGGAACCAAAATCCAACCATCCACAGATCAAGGACCAGGCCCAGGGTCCGAGGTAAGCTGTGGGTGGCCCAGGAAAACCGTTAACTGATACTGAATACTGATTAAGTGCGGATTCATCACCTTAAGCTCTAACCTCTAACGAAACCATCTTTGACAGAACTCAGCTAACCGATGATCTATCTCTCCATTCTCTCCATGTGTCTGCCCGCGAGCGAGATCCGTGCCAAAACGAAAAGCGTCCGTCAAATTCATGCCTTTAGATGAACCTGAACCAAACGGCACAGCGACCCCTGAAAACCCTAGAAAAAAAAAAAACAAATCGAAAAACTCAGGGGTCGCTTGCGCCTTGAACTTTGAATAAAAATGTATACAAATCCCACAATGTTTGGTTCACAGAAAAAAAAAACACAGAGAAACAGAGTTTGCAAACGGTTCAAGCCGTTTTGAAACTGACCTTTATACCTATTTCGTTGACTGTAGTTTGTGCCGCAATTAGAGTTCCCACATCCAACCCCCTAACCCAACTCAGACTCAAATCTGTGAGGGGAGGAGTGCCAGGGATTTCCCGGAAGTGGCACTCTGCACCCAAAACAAAAAAAAAAAAAAAACCCACACCCACACACAGACAAACACAGTCAGACACCCACACACAAGGAGAAACAGACACACACACACAGAGACACTCGATCAATGTTGTATGTGTATTAGTGTATGTGTGCGTGCGTGTGCGTGTCCCGTTAGCCACTAGAGCTGAAGAATTCCCCCCAGAGAATCTGAAAACAAAATTCTTCAATCGGTGCAGATGGAAAGCCAGAAGTCAAAGTTTCAGCCAGTGAATCTTTATTGCAGTGTGATTCTATCTCTAGGCTAGCAAGCTTGAAGAATTCTTTCGAAGAATCTTAATCCAAATTTAGGGGATTTCCCCAGAAAAATTAGATCTTACTTGAAATTCCAGAAGAATCATAATCTGGCTTAGAGACTGGTGCGTGTAGATGGAAAACAGCATTTGATTCTACATCTGGGCTAGCAAGCTTGAGGAATTCTTCCAAAGAATCTAACAAATTTTAGTTTATACAGAATCCAAAGTTAGGGATTTTCTCTTGAAGCTTGAAACCCCCAGAAGAATCATAATCTGCTAAGGAAACTGGTTGGAAGAACTTCTTCTGCTCCTACCGCCCACTCTCTCTCTCTCTCTCTCTATCTTCCCAGTAAAATCTCTGCGCAAAGAATCTGGGTGGAAAACCTCCGTGGTGGTGGTCCGCAAATATTTCAGTTAACAGAAGGGACTTTAGAGGGTATCTCATTCGATTCGATTCGATTCGATACGATTCGATTAGAACTGCCACTCGCAACTCGTTCACAATTCGCAGGTACTAAACTATTGTCCGAAAGATATGAAGGCTGACATATGTGTTCATCTAAATCGCAAAGTATTTAACGAGCATCCGGCATTTCGTCTGGCCTCGGATGGTTGTCTCCGGGCACTGGCGATGCACTTTATGATGTCCCATTCGGCGCCGGGGGATCTGCTCTATCACACCGGCGAGAGCATCGATAGTCTTTGCTTCATTGTCACCGGCAGCCTGGAGGTCATACAGGACGACGAGGTTGTGGCTATATTGGGTGAGTTATGTTTATCCTTTGGTCCCGCATCGTTTACACCCAAAAGTAAGGCAAATCATAAGGGGAATATAACTATGTATGTCTCTCTGTCTGGTATTTTATTTTTGTTTTGTTTTTTTTTTTTTTTTGTTTCACAGGCAAGGGCGACGTCTTCGGCGATCAATTCTGGAAGGACTCGGCCGTCGGCCAGAGCGCGGCCAATGTGCGCGCCCTGACCTATTGTGATTTGCATGCCATCAAACGTGATAAATTGCTCGAAGTCCTCGATTTCTATTCGGCATTTGCGAATAGCTTTGCACGCAATCTGGTGCTCACCTACAATCTCAGACATCGACTGATTTTTCGCAAGGTGGCCGATGTGAAGCGCGAAAAAGAATTGGCCGAACGGCGTAAGAACGAGCCGCAATTGCCCCAGAATCAGGATCATCTTGTCCGGAAGATATTCTCCAAGTTCCGGCGAACGCCGCAGGTTCAGGCCGGTAGCAAGGAGATTGTCGGTGGATCGGGCCAAAGTGATGTCGAGAAGGGTGACGGCGAGGTGGAGCGTACTAAGGTGAGTCCTCGAAACTAAAATACTAGCCTCTCTGTCTGTCTCTCTCCCTCTCTGTGTGTCTCTATCTATCTCTCTCTGTTGCTGTGCATTTCGCTTTCCGTGTGTTATGTGTTCCATTTTTCCATGTGTTTTGCTGTTGTGTTTACCGTAGTTGTATATTGTTTTGTCACTGCGTTTGTATGATGATTGGAGAGGGAATTTGGATGTAATTAAGGGTTTACCTATATACAGATTTCTGTGCCTTGAAATTGGGCTTCAAAATGAAGTAGAGTTTATTTTATTTCAAATTACAATCCCCCATTCATAGTCCTATTTCAAATGTTTAAATTATTTTCGGTGCTTTTAAATATTCCTAAAAAAAAGAAAACAAAACGAAAACCTTGAGACTGAACTATGGATCTTTGAACTTTGAATATATATTCATAATATATATTGTCCTACAATCGCTAATGATTTCTTCATCTTTCGTTGCTGTGTGTGTGTGTGAGTGTTCCAATTTTCTGTTTCCTGTTCCTGTACGTATAACTATCATCTTCAACTCACCCACGGTTCGAGCCCGTTCCGTTGCCATTTGTTCACCGTTAACTGTACTAACTAACTGTTCTTCCGAAGCCTCAGCCTCAGCCTCACAATCCACCAAATTCACCGCAGCAGAAAAAAGAAAAATGTACCGATATACCGATACCAATATCGATATATCCACCTGGGCAACTGTTGTTACCTGTTACCTGTGTTAACTGTAACCGTATTTAGGCGTAGTTATACAAATATATTTGTACCATATTTAGAAATATATATAACTAATCGTAACTCTGTTGCCGTTGAAATGCTTTAACTAACTATTCTTACCATCGCAGCGATTAACCGTATACCAAGTGACTTATGCTCGTTGTATGTCTTTCTTTGTCTTTGTCTTTCTGAAACATGCTTTCGCATAATTCTCGCATTGAACTCACCACTCTAATACGCCCACTCCCCATGCTGATTACACCATAAACACCACAAAACCTTGACCACCATGACACCTGCTTGGCCTTGCCCCACACACAACTGTACTTTTGTGTGTGAACTTTACTCGATGTTAACGTGTTCTTAACTGCTTTCCTCTTTGCTTTCTGTGTTTTTTTTTGTTTGTTTCTTTGTCTTCTTTTTTGTACAAAATTTATTGCAAATCTGGCTTTAAATTGAACTTGAAATCAAAATCATTTAAACAAAATTACTAACGGAAAATTCTGTATTGTATTTCCCCACACTCCCTCACATTTAAACCCCAAAATCCAATCCAAATTACGAAATGTTTGGAAAATCTTTACCCTAATTCTTCCCTTACATCCTTCCTGAAAATTCCCATGAAAATTCCCATGAAATTCCTCAAATTTCCTTACACCTCCTGCGACTCTTCTCTCTCTCTCTATTTCTCTCTCTCCCTCTCTCTCTTTTGTCTTACCCAACTGTCTTGCGCTCGAACAATCTATTCCGCAAATGCTTGCTACAATTTTTGAAAAAAAAACCCCGCAATAATAATGCTCGATAAAAAAAAAAAAACAATCGCTAATCGTTAATCAAAAATCAACAATCAACAAAAACAACAACAACAAAATTGAAACAACATATACAAGAAGCTACCAGCCAAACTAACACTCACCGAGGACGCGCGCATCCTCGGCACCGCCAACGCATCCGCATCTGCATCCGCGTCCGCCTCCGGGGCGGTGCCCTCGCCATCGCCATCCCCCTCGCCATCCTCGGGTCCACCATCTGCGCGGAGTACGCGGGCCAGCAAGTGGGGACGCCTCCTGGGCAGTTCAAGCGTCGATTCAGCTAGCGACACCAGCGCCAAGGTAGCCGTCTCGAGAAGTTTGAGCGCCCGCGAAAGCCTCCGAGAGAGCACCGCCCAAGCGCGGCAGAGTAGTACTTCGAGTAGCAATGGTGGACAAGGCAACAAAGTAATTATCGCTAGCCATTAAGCCTTGACTTGACCCTTGACCCTTGACGACCCTGGGTTCCAGGGAACTCAGAGTTCGGATGGAGAGTTGATGATCGGTGATCAGGGATCTAGCCACTGGCATCTGGGATATATTTTAGATCCAGCAGCTGCCATCTGGGATCACCGATCTGCGATCCATTAGGACACCATTACACAAGGACACGAAAGAAAAGCGTTGAAGAGAAGAATTCAACTTGATTTGTTTTTTAATTGAAAGACACACCCGAAATACGTTTATACGCCTGCCAATCGGAAGAAGATATAGTATTTTTAATATTATTTCAAATGGGAATAGATATCTGGCATAAATCGGAAATTATACTTGAATATATCGATATAAAAGTTTTTAAAAATCATTATAGAGTGCCTGTTATAAAGTATATTTTTTTTTAAATGCTCAAAAACTAAATCAAATTAAATAACATTAAATATTTAAATAACAGGCTTATAGACGTATTTTCTCACATATTAATCTGCAAAAAAAAAAAAAGAAAACTTAAACAAACATCCATGCAATTGATTGTTGAAGAAATTTTAAAATGCATGTTTGTTTCTGTGTCTCTCTTTGGGTTTCCATTTTAATGATAACTCTGTCTCTCTTCTTTCGTTTGTTTCTTAATTGATTATCCTTTCATTTGCTCTTTTCACTTCTGATAACGATAACAATATCGATTCCGAATGTGGCTCTCCGTTACTCGATTGTTTTGCTATTATTTTGTTCGATTTTCATTTCGTACTTCTATCTACCATGTTGACAATTGTGCAATCGAATTGAAAGCATTTACAATTAAGCAAAGTAAGTTTTTCGAACAATTAGTTTGGTTTACCGCTACCTTAGTTGCCACACCACAAAACCAGTTTTATCGGTCTTACTACCGATAGGCTAAGGGGCGGGCGATAAGATCGATATATATATTGCTTGGTATAATCGAAAATGTAGTGCTAGTCCCACTCAATTATTTGTGATAAATAACGCCATCGATGGACGCCCGCCTTATGGCCAAAGACAAAGACCTATAGAGCTTGCAGCCGTACCTCTTGCACTGCGCCCACTGAATAGTTAAGCCCACTGCCACGCCCCCTCTCCATACAACCGCCCCCTAGTTTATTTAGACTGCCAAAATAGTACCGCCCCACCACCCAACCAAATCAATTGATATGTTTTCTATTCTTTATCGTTTATCGACCTTTTCCCGCCACTCTATCTTTGAAACTTCAACAACAACAACAACAACTCTTGCCTGCGTTCATCTACAACAACAACAACAACAAAAATCAACAACCAACAACTAAAAAAAAAAACTTGACAAATCAATTAATTAAATAATCGACGAATTGGAAACAAAACTAAATGCACTTCAACTCAAAATTAATTTAAAAAAAATTCAACAACAAAATTGGAATAAAAAACAAACTCAAAATGCACTGCACTCTGCCAACCTGCAACCTGCAACCCGCAACACCAATGCTGCAACCTACAATGAATGCTTCAACAATCGATATAAAAACAAAAAAAAAACCCCCAAAACCAACCCAAAATTCCGTTTAAAAACAAATTCCAACAAAAACTCAAACACCTTTTTCTCACTTTTCTCCCTCTAAAAAAAAAAAACACAACAACAAATAACTAAATGTTATGCGCCTCCTGCCACATCCTACCGCCCAATCCCGCATTTGCATCCGCATCGCCATCGTCCATCGTTCCATTAAACGTCACCTCCAGGTTTTTCCCAAGGCGCCCAAGCTGCAGGCGAGCCAGGCGACCCTCGCCCGCCAGGACACCATCGACGAGGGCGGCGAGGTAGATTCCTCGCCGCCTAGTCGCGACAGCCGTGTTATCATCGAGGGAGGAGCTGCCGCTGCCGCGGGAGCAGCAGGATCAACTGGAGGATCCTCAGGAGTAGTGGCCACTATCGAGACGGGCGGAGGAGCCGGCTCAACCAAAACGGAACGTAACCTGGCATTGGAGCGCGAACGGCAGATCGAGATGGCCAGCTCGAGGGCCACCACCTCGGATACCTACGACACGGGGCTGCGCGAGACGCCGCCCACGCTGGCGCAGCGCGATCTCATCGCCACCGTGCTGGACATGAAGGTGGACGTCCGGCTGGAGCTGCAGCGCATGCAGCAGCGCATCGGTCGCATCGAAGATCTGCTCGGCGAGCTGGTCAAGCGGCTGGCACCGCCGGGAACCACACCGGGGGGAGCCGGCGTCGGCTCTGCTCCGGATAATAGCAGTGGCCAGACCACGCCCGGCGACGAGATCTGCGCAGGCTGCGGCGCGGGCGGCGGCGGTGGCGGCGGCGGCGGCGCCGTTGTAACGCCCACCACCACCACCACAACCCAGACGCTGACACAGACACCGTCCTTGGTTACCAGTCCCGTGGACACTGTGATAACCATCTCATCGCCAGGAGGATCGGGATCGGGACAGGGACAGGGACAGGAATCTGGAGCTGGCGCTGGTGGCGGCCTGCTAAATCCGGGCGCCCCAGCTGTGTCGAGCGCGGGAGGCAACGGCCTGGGGCCGCTGATGCTCAAGAAGCGACGCTCGAAGAGCAGGAAAGCACCGGCGCCTCCTAAGCAGACACTCGCCTCGTCGGCCGGCACCGCGACCGCCGCTCCCATGGGGTCCGTTACCGGATCTGGCACGATGTCGGCGCCAGCGTCAGCGGATCATCAGTCGGCGACGGATATGTCGCCACCAGGAGCAGCAACAGCAGCGGCAGCACCAGCGGGACAGCTGCTTCATCTGCGCTTGCTCGAGGAGGACTTTACGGCGGCCCAGCTGCCCACGACTTCAGCGGGAGTGGGAACGGGTGCCGGGGTCACTTCACCCACGGCGGCCACTACACCAACGCCGCCAACAACGGGCAGTGGCAGTGGCAGTGGCACACCCACCACCACGCCCACAGGCAGCGGGCCCAGGAGCAGTGGTTCCAAGCGGGAGTTCCTCTAGCCCACGATACCCGAGCGGACGGAGGAGTGTTCCTCTTCCAGCAGCCAGGAGCAGTAAAGGAGCAGGAGGAGTACCAGAAGGAGGAGAAGTAGGGGCCCAGCCACGCCCACTCGCAAGCCTACGCCTACGCTTAGTTAGTCGATATGTTTAAGACACACACACAGCTGTAACCTCAACTCGAAAACACTCAAGCTACTCATGTCTCACAGCTACCTGGCCAGGACCCACTGGATTCCCTGCAGCCTGAACGTATGTACTATACATGTCCTTATCCGTTGTCCGTTTCCAAAGCTTTCCCCCAAATAAACCATAATTGAAAATGGCTATTTGGGTAACTTAAACTAAGGTGGTGGGTAATGCAGGCAAGATCTCATAGTTTAAGTTGTCATACAGAAATTCTAGGATATTTCTTGGGATATTTCGATAAAGTTTTTCTAAAACTGAGTTCCCAAATTAAGTTGAATTCAGTCTTCGAATGGATTTGCTTTAGGTTTTTATATTTGAGAAATAGTCTTATAGTATATATTTCCAAGAACAATTTCAGTTTCAAAAAAATCCTCAAAAAAGGATCTAGGGGAAATTCAAAAGGAAATTTAGAAGGACAATTTAGGGGAAATTCAAAAGGAAATTTAGAAGGACAATTTAGGGGAAATTTAGAAGGACAAGTCTGATAGAGATTCCGGTAGTAATATGTGTTTTTAGTCGGTAAATTGACAAACTTTACTGAATATTTAACCCTTAGGGTCTTCAAATATACCCTCTTAGTTTTCCAGAATTTTATATTTTATATTCAAAACGGAAATGTACATATATGTACGTATATCCGTACATGTTGCAGAAGAATCTTGGGTAAACCACAAAACAGTAATCTATTTTTCGCTATACAAATCTCTACCTATTGCTCTCTCTCTCTCTCACACACACCCACACATACACACACTCTGAAAGGAAGTGCTCGATATTCTCGATATTCGATACTCTTTAAACGTTATATGATTATGATTAGCGATAACGATAACGATTACAATTAAGGCAAGCATATTGCTTACGAATTTGCTACATTTACTGCAATTATTTACCTTTATATACGGATATATATACACATGAACACACACACACACAGAGGGACACTATTACACACACACACAGAGATCTAGCTGTATGTAAATATATATAAATAATTTTGTGATAACTGCTAAAGGATGGCAAAAAACCGAAAAAACCAGAAAAACAAAACTGAGAAAAGAAAGCTTACAAACCGAAGAAACAATGCCCGTGAATTGTACATAGCCTATGATGACCTAGACCTAACTTTAGAGAGAGGATCTATAGAGGTCCTACACCTACACACACTCCCGAAAAGACACACACACAAACACCGTCACAGTCATAGCTGAAATAGGAGCTCGCTGAGAGAGCTAAATTATTGAATAGTCAAATTGTACATATAGAAAAACATACACAGAACAGAGATGATTATGGATATATCCCGTCCTGAACACTAAAACTGAAGAAAACACGTGAGGAAACTCGGCTTGAGCACTCCGGCACTCTGGCACTCGCTTGGCTCCCTGCCTGCCGCTCCCTAATTTGTAAGCTTATATAGACTCGATCTCGATCTCGATCTCGAACTCAACCAAATAGTTAACGCAAGGTAAAAGAAATCTCTGAAGTTCTAAAATCCCTCGCGATGCTTTCTAAAAGTATGCAATAGTATATTTTGCGCAAGGAACCCCACACGTATGGCATACTTTTTGACGCCGTTTTTCGGGGAGAGAACCCCCTGGAGTAACCTTTCAAAACATAGATATTACACACAGATCAGATATAAAGACAGCAAATATGTGGCCGCTATAAACGAAACGACAATCGACAGACCTAAGAAACTAAAAACTAAAAACTAGAAACAAAAACGAAATAATAATAATGATAATAGCTAAAGAAAATGTAATAGCAAGTCTCTAGTTGCAAGCTAAGATCAAAACGGAATTTGTTTGGGCATTGTAAATACTTGAATTAAATTTTTGCAAAATATGTTAGCCACACACTCACACTACACTACACTACACTACACAACACAACACATATTTTGTGATAAAAATTAGCTAAACGAAAAACCAATTGAAATTGATAGATTTAGAGGCAAGGTATTTATTAACCTTAGATATTTGTTTATGCTTGGAGTTGGCATAGTTTGGCACCGAGGAGTATATATATATACACTTACTATATTATATAGGGAGTATTCTGGTTTAGAGGCAAGAGGTTTCATTAAGTTTAAGGCCCCTTGATTCTCGTTACCCTCTCTTTTTCCGATTCCCTAGTTGATGTTTGATGATACATTATTATATTATTACGATATTGGTATACCTGGCATAGGCCCTGTTCCCCAGCAATACGAATAGTAGGAGTACATACGAACTGTCGTCTTCCCGGGGGGACAATTGTGAGGGGTGGGTTGTGTTTTTTGTGTTTTTATTTTAGGGGAACGGGGCCAAGGCCGGGAAAGTTACTTAGTTCTAGTTGTAGATTTTTTTCAAATTCCCAAAGAAAAAAGAAAAACCTAAAAAGCAATTTAAGTGGTATTAAAAAAATTGAGTAATCCACACATACACAAAGCGGACACAGGTCACTCACTCATGTATGTACATAAACATATACGTATTTTCAATACTCAAAAACAATGAATCAAAAGTTAATGGTTAGCGGGGGGACGTTTGTTGCTTACGTTTAGGCGCTAATTTCTAGTTGAATGTAGTTTGGCTCACTGTAAATAGTTTTTTTGTTAACTAGAATACGAGTATATTATAAATTAAATATATATATATATACACCTTTATATATAGCTAAATATATGGATTAGGCAACTGAGTAACGCACTAGGCCAGAGGCGGGGGAAATAAGGGAAAAGCATAACTATATAGGATCGATCCTCATACGACGATGATGCACTGATACGATAGCAGGGCGCAGAGTTACCTGTAGCTTAGAGTACTTTCTCTCTCTCTGTCTCTATCTCTCTCTATTTCTATCTCTGTCTCCAACTCGAAGTCAAAACTATCTGCCTGTCTCGCTTCCGCCCCACTGTTGGTATTGTTTACGGGTGTCCCTTCTAGATCTAACACTACACTGAGCCTTATAAGTATAACCTAAAGTAACTAAACGAACTCAAGCAGCGCGCATTCAGCAAACTAGCAACTCAGATCTAGACACTAAACCTAGAGGACATTATAGCATTAAAAGCAAGTGAACGAAGTCGTGAAAAGAACTATTTAGGTAAAAACCGTAAACCCAATGTAAGTACGAATGGTGCAATTACAAATCTTAGATCAAGCTTAGTCGAAATTTTACATTGAACAATTTACGGGCGATTAATCGAATGTATTGTATATATATACACACACACACACACACTAACACACAAACACAAAACACACCTACCATTGAGAAAGGCCTAGAAAAAGCCCCCGTTCCAGTCTGATATTTAGGGGAGGACTTCTCAAGGTCGGCGCCAAAGGGAAACTGATTGAAACCATAATATTATTAGAAATAATTAATGCACATGTATATATGCTTATACATATGTGTATGTGTACCTCTAGTAACATCTAGATCGATAAGGATAACAAGAACAACCTAACAAAATTAAGCTTTTATACGCCAGAATTTTTTTCTAAACAAAAACCTAAAAAAAAATGAAAACGAAAACTAAGAAACTTAAAACCTAAAAGAACACTCAAGAATATACATTATTAATGCAGAGCAAAATTAACTCACAACACTCAAAAACTTAAGGATTACCGTTTTACAAAGCCCCAACAAAAAACTAATTTAACTATATACATTATACAATGGATAGAGAAAAGCCTTAACCAACAATTCACGCGCCTCATTTTTGTTTCCCTTTTATATTACGTAAGTCCCACAGCAGTGCTAGAAAATAAAAAAAAAAAAAAAACAAAACAAAAAAAGAAATTAAAACTCGTAAAAAAAATAAAACATACCACGGCTAAACCAAGACATACTAAAGATACTGATATTACCAACAAAACAAAAAAATACAAAAATACTTAGCATTATGCTCTAGACTCTAGACAAAAAAGAACCAAAATTTTACAAACAAGAAGAAACAAGAACAAACGCGATAAAGCAATGTTAAACATTTTCCACCAATTTGAGAAGCATAGTTGTTTGAATGAAATATACCAAGCAACGAAAACAAAATACTGAAACTTATTTCGTACACGCGCCCTTTGTTTAAAAATAAAAAATCGAAAAGCTGCCTATTTATATATTTACAAAGAAAAACAAACAAAAAACAAAACAAGACGAATCGAATCGAAACAAAACGAAAAAGAGAAATACCAATTAAATACAAATTTAAAAATTAAAAACAAAAAAATACCACAATGTACTACCTACAATATTGCAACTGCAAGTAAAGAAATACCCAACCAATAAAAAATAAAAAAACGAAAAAGAAAAAAAAAACTAAAGAAGCAAAGCAAGAATAATACAAGTATGTAAAAAATAGTTTGAAATCAATTGAGTTTTGGTCACGCTGCTGCGCCCAAAACTGAGCAACATCAGGCTTCGGCTTTGCTGATCATATTTACAGTTATATACAAAAACACCCCCTACATACCTACATATAAATATATATATACACATGCACATATATATATGGATATATGTATATATAGGTAGTTTATACCATTTGAAGCTTGCTAGGGCTCGTCTTTGGGCCGCAGATTACGAAACAAACCAAAAAATTAAAGAAAAAACTAGGCTCCATATTCCAATTGTTCGCAAAAAAAGCTTTCAAAAGCGGCTAAAAATGTGACCCTATTCAATATTTTAATTTTTTTTAAATTATTATTATTAATTTAAATAATATTCCGATACCAAAATTGATCAATAACTACCAATAATAATTATTTTTGTTATGTATTTGTAATCTTTGTTTTCGAACGCCTTTTTTCGGACCTGGAATATGGAGCAAATGCAAAAAAAAAGCCAAAAAATCGATAACAGAAAAAATAGTTGTAACATTTATTTGAGAATCGCTGGATTTAATGCCTACAGTTAATGTGTATAGTTACTTGATTATTGCCGCATTCCAACCCACACTTACACAGAGACAGGCCACACACACACACAGACAAACACATACACCCATGTTTGAGGTTAGAACGGAACCGGAAATTAAAACTAAGAGCAAGAAGAAGCAAAGAAGAAAAGCAATTTTCAAAATCGCAGAAAGCTAAGACATAATAAATGAAAGAAACAAAGAAAAGAGAAATAAATACATAAATGTTTTTTAAAAAAATATATATATATTTGAATAACTTTTTTATATTTCTGTGTGGAACGGGTAAGTTTAGCCCTCCTTTTTTTTGATTCACATTATGAAATAAAACCACATCCCAGAGTTTTACATTTAGAATTGATTTTTATTGCATCCGTTCGCCCGTCATTTGTCCCATAATAAATATATATATTTATATAATTTAGTTATTTGCAATGCGTATATATATATAAATGTTGCATATAATGTGCCTTGAAGGAGCAAGGAGGGTCCTGAGGGAGCAGGAGGACTATGTACACACTTCTCGCGCTCCCTCTCTCTCGCTCTCCGCTCCGGAATTGTACATTAAATAATTAAAAAAAAAACAAAAAATATTTATAGTGAATTTGATTTTGAGGGGAGAGATTCGAGTGTTGCGAGTGTTGTAAAAAAAAAAAGAATAATATTTTAATATATACGCTACATGCTATTAGCTAATCCAATATCCGTCGTCCGATGTGGTCGTCTTCAGCTAACCTAGAAAATATCTATATCCGCCATAACCATTGCCATTCCGATGTGTGAATTACTGTCTAGGGGGATGTTTAGTGGGTGAAGAAGGGTTCAAGGATTGAGGATTGCGTCTAGTTTTTCTTTTCTTTCTTTTTTTTTTTGGGTCTCTAATCCCTACAAATACGTCCGCGAGTCGTCCGATTGTGACCAGATGCTTGCCCACATGTCTGGGGCCAGTTCCGCGTCGTCATCATCATCATCTTCATCGTCATCCTCGTCGTCATCGCCATCTTTCGATATCTTTGCCATTTCCTTAGCCTTTGGCAGCCAAGTGTGTGGCTAGAAGGTCTGGGCATTGCGACAAACGCCACAGCCGAGGGCAAACTCCTCACCGGTGGGCGGATGCATCACATGCAGCGGACACTCATCGCCCAGCAGCTGCTTGGCCTTGGGCCCGGCCGGGCACTGGGGCAGCTTCACCTTTGGTATATTGGTCAGCCGCTGGAAGTCATCGTGGCAGGTGTCGCAAAAGTGCGTTGTTCCAAAGCAAAAGAACACGGCCACCGAGCAGCAGTAGCGGCATTTGTACTCCAGAAAATCGGTTCCATGCTTGGGACACATCTGGGCACGGGCCACATCCGAGCAGCCGCCGCAAACCAGCTCCTCGGGATCGAATTTCTCACCAATTTCCGCATCGCAACGCGCCTCGCCGCCATAGTAGGCCTTCTGGCATTTGAAGCACACGTAGTAGGCATACCGATCCATGGCCAGTTGGGTCATGTTCACGTCCTTGCTGTCCGTGTCCTTGACCACGCCCTCGTACTTGATGCTGCAGGGAGCCAAGGAGAGGGTTTAGGTTTAGGAGGGTTCTTTAATCATTTTGTTAGCTTTAGCTTAGCTTACCGCATGAGCGCCTTGCGCTTGACATCCTGCTTGAGCCCATTAATGGGCTCCAGGATATCGGCTAGCAGCGGATGCTGTATGTCCGCCTTGCAGATGGGGCACAGCGAGAAGCCAAAGGTGATGCGGGGACCGCTCCAGCGCTTCTCCAGCACCGCCTTGCAGCAGTGATAGTGGAAAACATGGCCGCACTCCAGCTGTGAAAATTCAAATCCAAAATTAATATAAAAAAAAAGGATTCCTTGCATCGATCCTTACATGAATGGAGGGCGCACAGGACAGGGCCTCCACAAAGCAGATCATGCACATATCGTCCGCATCCTGAGTGAGCTTGGGATCCCTCAGCTCCTCGGCCAGCTCGTTCTCCCGGCTATGGCAAACGTGCTGCAGGCAGGGCAGGCACTTCCTTTCGCCGGTCACACCGCCGCAGGCATGGCCACAGGGTTTCGTCTTTAGGCAGGAGTTGGCCGCATATTCCTGGCACTGGGCATCGGCACACACATTGCCAATCTCCAGCAAACCCGAGTTGCCGGTGAGGCCGCAAAAACGACACCTGCCCACGGCCTCCTGGGGTCCCGAGATGATGGTGTGGCTGCCATCGCGAAACTCCACCATGGCCTTCAGTGTCTTGGAGTCGGCCAGGGCCAGCAGCCAGAAGAGCTTGGTGCGCCCGCAAGATTCGTGCAGCTCCACCCGTATGGCCTCCTCCTCCTCCTTGCACACCTGGAATTTAAAAAAAAGCAATGAGAAATCGAGGAAATCTCCCATGGAATTCCAGCCCAAAAAACTTACCGTTCGCTTGTGGGATCGCGTCTTGCGGTTGAGGTGAAGGAAGCGATCACAGTCGCCGCAGAGGGAGCCACAGGTCTCGCATTGAATAATGGCCGCCGTCTCGCCATCGTCATGGTTACTGCACAGCGGCCGTGTGTCGCAGAGCTTGGACCATTGTCCCGACGACAGTTTCTCCACATGATCGCGCTCCAGGACACAGAGACTGGCCAAAGCCAGCCACAGTGTCGAGGTCTTGGTGCAGTGCTCTGGCGTGCGATAGATCTCCTCCAGCCGGGTGAGATTCAGCACGGATTCGGCAATGGCCGCCTTGGTGATTTGCGACCACTTCTCGCTCAGCTTGCCCTGCAAGGATAGCAATAAGGATTAACGGAAATTATCAAAGGACTCGACTTTTTCTTCACTTACGCTGGCCAAATCCCGTATGAGACCAATGATGCTCTCCGCCTGCTTGGTGGATATCACGCCGTTGAGGAACCAACGCTGGTTAAGATTCCGCTTGGACTCCTTCCTGGGCGGCGGCGGCGGTGGCGGTGGCAGGGTCTCGAACTGGAAGGGATCGGCTCCGCCTGGCTCTCCAGTGGGCGGCCGCGAACGCAGCTGCTGCACGGAAAGATCCAGGGAGCTGCAAAGCCGCACAAAGGCTGGCGTCTTCTCTTGCTGTCCAGGCTTGGCTGCTCCGCTTCCGCTTCCTCCTCCTCCTCCCGAGCCAGATCCTGAAGCGGCTGTTCCTCCTCCTCCTCCTGACCCTGCTGCTGCCGAGGCCGTCTTTACTTTGACCTGCAACTGCAGGGACTTGGCTATGACGGCCAGGAATATGTCCAGCAGACCCAGCCGGCTCATATCAAAGTCACTGGCCGACTGATGGGCAATGCTATAGTCCGCCGGCGGCAATCGCTGGACGCCCAGCAGCTCGGCAAAGCTCTCCGGCGATATTTCCGGCAGGATGCGACGCAACAAGGCCGTCACCTGGCGCTGGACACGATCGCTGCCGGTGTGCAGCAACCCGAGAAGATCCCGGAGCAGGCCGTGCTGCTGCGAGAGGTAGGAGCGACCCACCACGCTGCCGGACAGGGCCAACACCATGCTGAGCATCTCGAAGCAGTAGGTGTCCGGTGCCCGGCTGCGTTCTGGGGAGTTCTCGCTGCTGGTTGAGGGTGCAGGAGCGGGCGGCTGCTGCTGCTGCTGCTTGAGGCCGTGCGCCAGGTTGGCCAGCTCCCAGTCCTCTTTGGCCCGCTGGGCCTCCTTGCGAATGGCATGGACTATGTGGACAATGACCTGCTTTTGCAGATGTGACAGCTTGCTGCGCGAGAACAGGATGCCCACCATGTGCTCCCTGAGGTCCAGAGAGTCTGCCAGCAGGGAAGTGCTGGCTCCGGTACCTGATCCTCCTGCTCCGCCGCCTCCTCCGCCACCACCACCGGCGCTGGGTGGCGCTGAATCCGTTGGCAGTAGATCCGAGCCCACATTGCTGATCAGCTTGCCAAAGACCTGACCAGTGATCAGACGGAACACACGCAGGGTTTCCGCCTCACAGATCTGCTGTTGGATGCGCGAGGCGTGGCTCAGGCGCAGGTGGGGCTGCTGCATGAGATGGGGACGCAGCGGATCCATGGGATCCTCCGCACCCAAGGCACCGCCAGTGGGCAGGCCCAGCAGCTTGATCTGTCGCACGCGCAGCGTATTTTCCGGACCGTGCAGCTCCAGGCGAAAGTGGGTGCAGCTATCGTCTCCGATCTTGGCCGAGATCCAGGCGCAGGCCTTGGGATCCACGTCCGTGGACTTGATCACATTGGTGTCGCCCAGCGATTGGCCGGCATAGAAGACCACATTGAGGACCTTGTTCTGAATGTCCCGGCTGTTGTCGATGTGCACCAGGAGGTAGCGACAGGCATAGTTGAGCTTCGTGAGCGACATCTCGATGATCTTGCACTTGTTGCGATCCTCCTCGTCGCTCTCCCAGAACGTCTCCGTGGAGTTGTCGGTGAGGGACTCGGCCATGGCTGGTCGCGAGGACACCGTCACCTCGAACATGCCCGCCAGATCGGTGTAGCAGAGCAGTCGGGCGCCAGCTCCAGCTGCCACGGGATGTGGCATCACCACCTGGTTGTGCTCCGCATCATGCGGATGCTGATTCTCCGGCGGCTTGAGCATCATCGACACCGCCATGGCATCGTTCTGCTCATCCGATTTGGACAGAATCTTGGAGATGTTGCCGAACACATGGGAGCTGTGCAGGAACTGGTGATCCGCCTGGCGGAAACGTATGCCAAAGCACTGGATGGCCACCCGCTGCAGCGGCGAACCCAGCGGCAAGTGGAGCGTGAGATCCGCCACCGACTGGAGCAGGACATGCAGAGACTGGGTGATTAGGTGGGCAAAACGCCCGCTGATCTGGGTATAGGCCACTGGGTGCTCTAGCGATGGCTCCGCCGCCTCCTCTCCACCGCCGCCGCTCAGGTGATGTTGATGATGATGATGATGGTGCTGCTGATGCTGGTGGCTCTGGTGGCTCCCAGCCACTGGCAGCGAGCTGACAAACCACCACATGAGATCGTGCAGGCACACGCCCTGGGTGACGCTTCTCAGCAGCCAGTTGAGTGCCTGCAGAGCATAGATCCGGCAGGCGGCAATCCTAAGGCTCCTCCGCATGGCCGCCCTCAGCCTGTCCAGCTCGTGCTTCTGCGTGATGAAGGCCATGGCCGGACGGGCCAGCAGCAGGCTAGCTGATCCCGATACCGAAGCGGAGGCTGTCTGATCACCTGGCTGATCGCTGGAGGATCCCTCATTGGCCTGCAGCACGGACACATGGGCCAGCAGCTTGTGCGGCACCAGGCGTCGCAGATGCTCCGAGGGATAGCAGATGAGCAGGGAGCCATCGCCCTCGCTGGTGGAGTTGTTTCGCCGCCGGTACACCACCTTGGGCTGTGCCTCGGCGGCTGTTCCTGCGCCCACTTGCATCTGCTGGTGATGCTGCTGGAGCTGCAAATGCAGCTGCTGCTGCTGCTGCTGGGGATGATGCTGCTGATGGTGCTGCTGCTGCAGCAGCTGTGGCGGATGGAGTGGCGTTGGGTGGTGGGCCAGGGCAGCCCAACCCTGCCCCATCGAGTAGCTGCGATGGAATTTCGAGAGGTTGCCACCAGCACCCACAGTGGCAGGTCCTCCTCCTCCTCCGCCGGCTGCCGTGGCCATTGAACCCGAGATAAGCTCGTAGTTGTTGGGCTCGCAGGACTCGTAGGAGATCTCCGAGAGGGGCTGTTCCAAAAAAAAAAAATGTCAAGAAAGTTCCTCCCCAAAGCAAAATCTTCCCACATTAAATCCTTACCCGATCGTAGCCATTGTTGTCGTTGCCAGGACCCAGGCCAAACATCTCGTAGGGCAGATCCTCGTGGCCAGCAGTGCCCAGGCACTCCAGGCAGGCAAAGCTCTCCGGCGCCAGCCACACATTCTCCGGCGTAACCGACGGCGGCGGACCACCCACAAAGCTCTTACGGAAGGCTCCGCCAATCACCGCGCTGGGACCATACTTGCCACCGCTTAGACGGGCCATCCGGCTGCAGCGACTGGTGCTGGGCTTGAGGTCGGAGCTGTGCTGATGCTCGATCACCACGGGCATGGCCACCATGGACATCTGTTGCGGCGAGCGTTTGGGATTCGAGCCGGTGCCGGCGGCAGAGGCAGAGGCAGAGGCAGAGCTGGAACTGGAGCACAGCTCCAGCAGGAATGTGGCATTCTCCCGCATGGTGGTGTACACCTCGGCGTTGGCTATCAAGGTGGTGGACTTGACGCCAAACAGATTTAGCTCGTTCCCTGAAAAATAAAGAGGAATAAGGTTAAATGGTTAGGATTCCCATTGGAATCAAACTCACCTTCGGCGGCACTGGACTCCAGCTGGCGGGCGGCGCTATTGATGTTATTGACGCTGCGACAGGAGGCCAGGTAACGATCCCGGCAGGGATCGCACATGAGGAACCAGGATGAGGCTCCCTTGCCACCCTCACCGCAATTGCCGGCCCATCCCTCACAGAAAATACCCACCGAATTGTAGCCCTTGCCCTTGGCCGACTTGCCGCAACCAGGATGCGCTATCCGCATGTGATAGGTCACCGGCATGGGCAGGAAGAGCTCACAGATCTCGCACCAGCTGCCATCGTCCTTCTTCTTGCGCTTGCACTTTCTTCCGAGCTCCTTGTCGCCGCCGCCGGTGCCCTGATCCGTTGCCTTGCCACCACCGCCGCCGCCGCCGCCGCCCTCCTTGAGCTCGCCTTCACCCTCACCGTTGGGATCGCGTCCGCCCGGCGAGAGCAGGCGTGGCTCTCGCTGCTCCAAGGCATTCGATTGCACAATCTGAACACAGCCAGAGCAGATCTGCTCCCACAGATAGACCAGGCATCGCAATGCCGGCGGCAGGACGCTCACCATCTCCGGCAGAGCCTGCAGCTTCTGGGCGGAGGCATCCCCATCACCACCGCCGCCGCCGCCGCCACTAATAAGATTCTTGCGATGCTTGCTGCGATTATGCAGCGAGCAGTTGCCGCTCTTGGTCAGCGTCTCCAGGGTGGAGGGCCGTATGTTCAGGTAGTTGCCCGCATTGGCCACCTCGACGGAGTGCCTCTGCTGGGCCTTTTGCTCCCGGGACAGCTGAAGACGCGGATCGCCGGACTCGCCGCGACGCGTCACCACCGTGGCACCCTCCTTGGGCAGGCCGGGATGGAATTTCAGAAAGCTGGCACAGGCCATGGCATCGTGGACAACGCCCTCGTGCCACAGCAGGGCGGCAAAGACCGCCCGAATGCTCTCGGCGAACGAGGGCGGCATGGCCCGCTTGATGGGACCCATGGACAGGCCGCTTCTCTTCGCCGATGCTGAGGTGGTGGCCAACTGGAGCTCGCTCTGCTGCTCACCCTGCTGCGTGGTGGTGGTGGTGATCTGCAGTAGACTCAGGTCATCTTCCAGGCCGCTCAGCTGGCTCGGCTCGGTCTGGAGCAGGGCACTCTTCTTGGGCGTGTGCTTGGGCGTGGAGAGCAAAGCCGCCGTCTGGCTGGCCGAGTAGTTGGGCCTCCGCATGCTGGCCAGGCTGAACTCAGGCTCCTGATCCTGCTGCTGCTGCTGCTGCTGCTGCTGCTGGCTGCGATTGCCATTGCCGCGAGGCGAATCCTGGCCGCCCATGGCTCGCACCAGCTCCCGGACGGACACACCCGCCAGTGGTGGCGAGTGGGATGGTGTCAAAGGCTGGGATCCCTCGACGGCATCGCCCTTGAACCACTTCTGCAGGGCCTGGAGCTTGATGGCTCCACCGCCAACCACGCCGGCAATGGCCGAGCCTATATTGGCAGGTAGCAGCTCCACGGCAGCCAATGCCTCCTGTTCCGGCTCCGGATCATCATCAGGATCGTCGTCGTCCTCCAGCAGCAACTGCTCCTGCTGCTTCTCTCGCTCCTCCTCCCGCGCCACCAGATCCGCATGCTTGGAGGGATACAGGAAGGGATTTGTACCGGCCAGAAAGCGTCCGGGTTTGCCGGACTTGGCTGGACTCAAAACCGGACTAGGATCTGCCTCCGGGTCTGGACTGGCCTCGCCACTGCCCGACGGGCTGACCAGCGGCTGCTGCGGCGCTTCCTCTTCGTCCTCCTCCTCCTCCTCTTCTTCGTCCTCCTGCTGGTCGGGCCGGTCGTGGCCATGCCCATGGCTGCCATGGCGGTGGGCCTGTGCATCCTCTGCTCCCTTGCGTGCCCTGCTTGCCTCCTTGTCGGTCACCGGCTGGAGCAGGGTCCGGGCCAGATGCTGATTGAACTGCAAGCACCAGGCCTCCGTCGGATACCAACCCATGGTGCAGTGCTGACGAATGGACTCGGTGGAGAGGCGCAGCCAGATGCCGTCATCGTTCTCGATCTCGTCGATGAACGAGATCACGCCGCCCACGCGCACCACGCCCACCTGTTCCGACTGCAGCGTGGGATGCGATCGAATCCGTAGTCCGGAACTGTGGCGTGCCTGGAAGCGTCGTAGCTTACTGGGCGCCTGCGGCCTCCGCTGGGCGCTACTCCTTTGAGTGGGCGGCGGCAGGATGCCCTCCTTCACATCCACGCGATAGACCTCCTCCAGCTGTATGCCATCAATGGTCACAGCCAGACAGTAGGCACCCACCGAACTGGGCGTCCACTGGACACTAAAGGTGCCATCCTCCATGTCCTTGGCATTCAACAGCTCCGTGATACGCGTCTGCACCGGACTCGCGTAGCGCAGCTCCTCGAACGAGTAGTTGGTGAAGGGTTTCATGAAGGTAATGGCCTTGAAGACCATCTTCTCCTTGCTGGTCGGCTCGTAATTAAGACGCGGCGGCGGTCCTAGGCCACCAAAACCCCAGGTATCCGCGGAAGCACGTCGCATCCACAAGTTGGCGCCGGACGACGAAACACCGGTGGCTCCAGCGGTGGCAGCGATACCAGTGAGGGCACCAGAACCCGTTGCTGCTGCACCATTTGAGCCCGTGGGTATGGCCTTGATCTCCACCTTGAGCTCGGGCACCAGCACCGCATCGCCGTACTGATCCCGAATGGTAACCGTCACCTGGGAGGGCCAGCCATAGCGCAGGGGTTCCGTTATCGGATTGAGTTCACATCTGTGAAGTGAGTGTTATAAATGTTACTTCTACTTTCAAATAACAAATTTTAAATAATAAAAATGTTTTTCTACTTAAAAATAACAAATTTCGATTTTAATTTTATGTTATCATATTTGTGTTTAATTAATTAAAGCGTTTAGTGCTTACTTATTGGGATCCAACCGCGACTCTGGCTGCAACCAGGCCGCCAAGCGGGCGCCCGACGATCCTGGTGCTCCGCTGATAAAGTCCTTGAGGAATTGTCGTTCATTTGACTGAGATCTGGAACAAAACGATTTGGGAGAGATTAAGGCAAGTGCTATAATTATTTGTTATTATTTTTATAATTTATATTTATAATAATTATATATTATAATATTTCCCTTTTCAAAATTCTCGTTGAGGGTCTTAAGGTCATGCCATCAACAGGTAGAACCTTGGGTCATTCCATTCCACCATTCCATTCTCATTACATATTATCCCAATTCGATCAGTTCTCCCTCTGACCTTACTCTCTCGATCCAATTAGAATCGCTGCATCAAAGATGGACCGCCCGGGGTCGGCGGAAGGCGAGGGGCACGTAGGACCAAAAAAAAAAAACGAGGAGGTAGAAGAATAGTAAAGGGAAATAAGGAAAGGAAAGCCAAGTGATAAGTGGGAAGAGGGGCGAAGGGCACGTACCGGCGCAGCGGGCGGTGCACGTGTGTGTGTGTGAGAGAGCATGTGACTAAACGGACTCACGGATAAAGGAACACGCACGCGCATGCAGCGACGTGTGGGAAAAGAAAAGATTGTAATGCAACCCAGATCCCAAAACAATAACATCGGGCGATAAAGTGGTAAGAGTTTGCTATTACTGATAGCGGGCGTAAGTCGGAATATATTATATTTGATTCGTAATTTTAAAAGTATGTATCTACACGTGTTCTATAGGTACATTACATACAGATACAAAGCACCTGACTCAACTTGAATAACGTGCAGTTGCCACAACCATGTGATAACGGTTGTAAATCAATCTACAAATTCGATAAGCTTAAATGAATGAATGAAAATTAAACTTAGAAAAGTAAAACTAATGAATGCTCGAGACTTTTCCATAACGGAAATCCTAGTTACAAGTAAGAAATACTAGGAAAAATGGGAATTCTACCCACCCACCAACACGGCTCGTGACTTTGGGGAAAATTGAGGGTTCGCATTAGCGGGAAATTCGGGAAAAATGGAATCGAAACACACACAAAGCTGCGGACACACATTTTGTGTATATTATTATTTACATAAAAAACAAATAAAACAATACCGAAAAAGTAAATACAAACGAAATTGAAAATGGAAATGAAAAAAGGAGGGAGGAATTCGTTTGGAGTTTTCCAATGAAAATTATAATGTCAGACGGGAGCCCCCCCAGTACTCCCCGTGTGGCGCGACCCTGCACTTCAGGGCGCACAAGCTAAACAAAACAAAACCGAAGATCGGGGCAAAAAGAGAGAGAGAGTAATAAAAGGGGGAGGGAGAAAAGGAGAGATAGAGAGCGAAAAGAATAAAAACAAAGGGCAGCAACCAACTGTGGCCACATGTGTGTGTACTCGTGTGCGTGAGCTACCTGTGGGAAACACGTTTCCACTGCAATTTAACCCCGTTACCCCCCTGGAGTAAACTATATTCCCTTCCAACTCCCCCATACACTTTAAATTTTATTTTGATAAAAAAGATAGAAAAAATGTTATAAAGTTTCCTTTCTTTCTAAGCTAAATTTACTTTGTTTTAATTACGATAATTATTGTATATTTTTTATTATTTAAAGTAACCTAAAAATCCCTAACCACACTATCTGACAGGACATATGGCATTTTATCTTGATTATTTCTTAGATATTTAATACATATTCGGTTAAGTGTAGATACTCTCCACAAAGAAATGGAAGTGGAGCGCAGTGGAACAAGTTGCGGAGTCGCGAGTTCCAGTTGTGTTGGAGTAGTGCGAGCGAGATGGGAAGGTTTAAGGGAGAGAGAGGGGGCAGCAAGTGTGTATTCCCTATTGCGGCAATGTAATCGTTCATTCATTCATTCAATTCATTTTTATCGAGGCACAAAATGCGGAAGAGTTGCCTTGGACAAGGGGATACAAAAAAACAAAAAAAAGGTGGGGGGGGGGAGGGTAAAGGGAGAGAGATAGATAGAAAGGCGAGGAGATAGTATGAAGGAAAGAGAGCTGGCGAGGCAAGGGCAAACAAAGTCAACTCCAAGTCTGGTTGTGTGTGTGTGTGTATGTCAATGCATTTATCACTCACTCAACCCTAGAGCCCCAAAAGCACTCTAAAAATATAATATGATAGCAATAAAAATATCAATATTCAATCCGTTCTTATTTCACCACGATTGATGGGATTTTTGAATTGAAACAGATACAGATACTTTTCGAGCTTGAAAAGATCTTTGGAAGGTACAAAGCTACAATAATTGTGGAAAATATATATTACTTTTTATTTAATTTTCCAGATATTATAATATTATATAATATATTATACTAAAATATTATACTATTATAAAGAATCATATTTTGACATTTTCAGTCTTTATAAAATTTCAATAATTTCTCTACAGATATAGAAATTCTATGCTTTATTATATAATTATTTTATGACCCTCAAATAAATTCGTAAGTGAATTTATTTTGAAATCCCCAGAGATTCCGTGACGCACCCCCATATACAATATACAATACAATTCAAAAGCAGTAGTGAGCCATTGACACCCATTATCGTATCGATTTTTTGCTGAAGGGGGGAGTCTGGAGGGAGAAGATCCGGACTTATAGATAGAAATCACCGATCCACCAACGACGTAATAATTTAGTGAGCCCGCATCTCTGTCTCTTACTCCCTCTCTCTCTCTATCTATGCGTGTCCCTGCCTTCCTTCCTTACTCTCTCCCCTTTCCACGGACTGGAGCGGTGCAACTTCCGCTTTGCCTCCAAATTGAACGCAAATTGATTTGTTGCAATGTGCGGGAGGGGGTGGAAAATTGAAAGGGGACTGTGGGAAGGGAGGCTAGGGGGTAATGGCATCAATTAAATTTACCAACCTTCCCCCCACCTAACCCCCTCGCGAGCCAATTAAAAGCAAGCCATCTCGCTCTGGAGAATGGCAGAAGCTCTGAACGAACGTGAAGGCACATACAATGGGACACATACACACATTTATTATAAACTAACATTTAGCAGACGATTGACAGTTGCGGCCATTAAAATATGAAGCTTTACTTTAAGCAAAACTCTATTTAAAAATATTTAATATATTTTAATTTCATTGAATTACAATCTTAACCTTTTTATTTATTTTGAATTTGTTTTAATAACAATAAATATTATCTTCGGTGCTTTTATTATGACTGCAAGTGTACTATGTTTAAATTCAGTATGGCAAAATACATTTGTCGAATGCAGCGGCTTATCGAAAGATCGTTAGTTCGCCATCAATTACAATTGTGAAATCTATTGTTTAATCATCTCACCGTTAAGGAATTTTACTTTAAGCTTTTATTTTCCCAAAAACTATTATATACAATTATTATTTCTCTATGGTTGCATCAAGTAAACAAATAAAAATAAATTAAATAGTTGATTAGATTACTATATTATTATATTAAACGCTTTACAAGCAGCAAAAGAACAGCTCTTTAAGCTATCAAAAAATGAAGTGATCCTGTGAGGATATTTTCCGAATTTTACTAATAGTTTTTTTTTAGTTTTCATATGCATTTTGGATAAGAAGTTAGGCGTTTTGTAGAAGAACTAGTACAATTTGTTAGGATCTGTCTCCACTGTGGATGACAAAAGATCACAGTAAAGGGCGACTCAAAGTGGATTTGATCTGTTCTTGCTATTCCGCCGTCGCTGGTTTATCGTCTTGGGGCTCTTCTGCATTTCAAAGATACAAATGTATATATGATGGGCCCCAGTTTGGAATGAAATAAAAAGCGGTTCAGCTGATTTAATTTATCGGAAAGCCCTGCTGAGCAGCCCCAGAGATCAGCTGTGATGCCGCTGAGAGAATGATAGTCGACCAAGAGTGCACTGAACGGAATCA